>JAPKLW010001097.1:176044-232937 GCA_026898455.1 Plectranthus barbatus
AAAAAAAAAAAAAGGAATTCAAGCAATATGCACAAAAGTTAGACATTACACCAGCCGAAGGAAACAAAAAAAATAAAAATAAAAGAGCAGAACATGAAGTTTAAAATATTTTTTAGAAGATAAATGCATTTGAATATATAGCAAATATTGATTGCTTAGTTGGTTTGACTGTAATCTTTGTGTGAGCGAATAATATTTCTCGTTTTGGTATAATTCATAAATAAAATTAAAGATTGAGATATTTTTAACTAATAATAATAAATTTGGGCATGTTTTCAAAAATATCGATAGATTAGGGTATTATTCATAAACAAAAGTAAAGATTGGAGTATTTTTAACTAATGAAAATAGATTGGGTGTTTATCCGAAAATGCCAATAGTTTAGGATAATTTTCCCTATTTATTCTATTATATTTTAGTAATTTAACTTTTTATTCATTGTGCCAGATAACATTTCTTGTTGTACTTAAATTCACAAGAGAGGATCGAAATTCATTGCAGCTCATGATAGAGTTATTGATAACAAATCTTCTTCCTCCATTTATTTTAAAATTAAAAATTGTTATGTTGGCATAAAGCTTGAATTCTACTCCCTCTGTCCCATTGAAGTAGTCCCATTTTCCTTTTTTGTTTGTCCCATAGATTAGTCTCACTTTCCTAAAATAACAAAAATTTTCACATTCACCAATAAAATATTAATTCCACTACACTGACAACTCTTAATTCCCGTGCCGAAAAGATTTGGGACTACTTCACCGGGACGGAGGGAGTATTTGAAAACTTGTGATTTGTAACTAGCTCATTATAATTGAAATATGTTCAATGAAACGTGCATTATAAACAGAATGCACTAAATGTAAATTTGATTTTGATTGAAATATCTCACAAATGTTACGTAAAACACATTTGACATTTCTCAGTAGATTTTTATAGACGAGAACATGATACTAATGTGTTAAATTTATCACATCAGAATATAAACAAATAAATTAACTTTAAATAATTAGGCTGGGGCCTGGGATGTGAAATGTCATTTAAACCCCTACCTATTACTTTCCGCCTAAGTAATTCACCCAAATAAATGTACAATTTCGAACTCCATCCATCGCCATGGGGAAAACGAAACAGAGCAATCAAATTCCGGCGCCTGAAGCGGCTTCTTCATAGTGGTGATTTTGAAACTTTTGGTTATGAGTCGCCCTGACTTTTTCTGATTTGGTATGGTTGAAAGTCAGGAATGTTTTCTTACTTCAGTTTTATCAGCAGTGGTCGGCACTTATTTTGTAGTGTTCGGTGATGCTACTCTATCCTTTTTTTTTTTTTACTTTTTTCTTTGGCTTGCATTTGTTACTTGCTATATGTATGGAAGCTTCTTTTGCAGTTGTTTATATCAAATCTTCCTTTCTCTCCGTTTATTTTTGTATAATTGGGTTGTTTCTTTATTCATCTTAATATTAGATACTCTTGTACTAAATCCTGCATATCTCGCATAAAAGTCGAGTGCATCTTTAAGGGATTGAAACTCGTGTCCAACCTTTGGTATAATGTAATTTGGAATAAAACTTCCATCATCTTGTTTATCCATCATTTCTACTACACCAATAAGTTTGGAATTATATAATTCCCATACTTAATACAAAAATCATGCTTCCATTACATTATGTTTCAAAAAAAAAAATAATAATAATTACTGTATGAACTTAACAAAATAATATTGTTCGGATTTTTAATATTCAAGCATGAGAACATCAATAATTTAATATACAAATTTAATAAAAACATGATAAAAAATAAAATATAAATATAAATTGCATAGTACATACATTTCTGCATAAAAAGTAATTATTGGTGTGTTTTGTAGATGTTGTCTAGACACGTAGTCTAGCTTTATTGACTAGTCACTCAGACTAGATTGGCCACGTGTGGGTGTATGGCTTCGGCCCTCCGGTTTACCTTTATATACAATTCATTACTTTTCGAAAAAAAAAAGTAATAATTGGTGAAGAAGAACAATGATTGTGTTAAGGTATAACCGTGTAGGAATTGGATTTATTCTTATTTTTCAAAGAAAAAATGACATTAGATGCAAATTTGTTTGAAGGCACAAATTTGGTTTATAGATTTTGTTATGACCCAGGAATGACAAGCCCATTATCAGGATCCATCAAATAAAAAGGCCCAGATCCACAAAGGAAATAATTTTCCCAGAGGCACTGTTCGAACCGAACTGATTTCTAACCGGGTAGACAAGGCCGAGCTCCAAGATGTTCGAGATGGTATTTAGAGCTCGAACTCGAATCATAAACGAGATGTCGGCTAAGGCAGCTCAAATCAACAGACGTGACTGTTCGAGCCAGCTATTCGGCTGAAGTAGTGCAACTCTTGACGAAAAGTCATGTATTCAATTGGATTCCTATAAATAGGATCCACATTATTGTAGAAAACACATTAAATTCAAGCAATAAATATAGCAATAAAAGCAAAGCAAAGTATTCAGCTCTTATTTTCGAAAAGCATTACTTTAAGTATTCTCTGTGTTCTTATATTTCAAGTTTTATTTAGTACTCTTATTTAAAAAAGCCTCTACAAATTCCACCATTAACAATTGGCGCTAGAAGGAGGGCCGAATAAGAACGAAAAATAAAATGGAACACAACAGCAACAACAACGACAACAGCACCAACCAGCCACATGGACATGGAGTATTTCGGAGTGCGGCAGAGTTTGAAGCCAAGCTCAAATGCCATGAAGATGAACTCCGAGACCTCCAGGCGGAGAACAGGAGAGTCACGATAGAAGCCGAAGCTCTTCGGCGACAGTTGGCATTGGCCAACAATGAGGGTCAAAGTGAGACTCGATCGAGGAGTAGAACTCCTCGATCGGAGGATGAGGACGAGGAACCCCTTCTCGAAGACCAGGAAGAAGATCAAACCAAGGATGGAGAGTCCCGGGAGAAAATCAAATTGCTCGAAAAGCAGCTCGAGCAAATGCAAAAATTTATGTCTCTAATCCCCGGAGCACCCACTCCACCGAAGAGTATACCACTCGAGAGTTATGCCGAGTCCCCCTTCACTCGAAGGATCTCGGCCGTGCAAATCTCTTCCCGATTCGCTATGCCGAACATAAAGGCATACGACGGGAAGACCGACCCTAATGAGTTCATTACATTTTACAAGATGAAGATGCAGACCGCGGTGATTCCCGATCACCAACGTGAAGCCTGCATGTGTAAAAGTTTCGGGGCATGCATGGATGGACCAGCCATGCAATGGTTCATGCACTTGACCCCGAGTATCTCTTCGTTTGCCGAGCTGAACAGTTCCTTCGTCCAGCATTTTTCCAGCAGCCGAAGAGCACCAAAGAGATTGAACGACCTCTATTCCGTCGTCCAAAAAGAAAATGAATCCCTTCAAGACTTCTTGAAGCGATTCAATTCGGTAAAAGTGACTATTCTAAACTGCCTCGAGGAAACGGCAGTTTCGGCATTCAAGAAAGGCCTCAGAAGAAATTCCAATCTCTTCTGGAAATTGGTTAAGTACCCATGCTCAACCATGGCCGAGGTATTGTCATGGGCCGAAGCCTAAATTTGACAAGAAGTCGAAGAGAAGAACTTTGGCCGAAGAAACAAGGGGAAGGCCCCAACAATCCAATCTGATAAGAAAGGAGAAGCTCGGACTAACAATCGATACCAACCCTACCCTGCTCGAACCGAGTCATCCAAGCAGGAAATGAAGGTAGTATCGACCCCGTCGCAACCCGAGCAGCAAATTCCTCTTCGAACGGCTGTTCGAGAAATGCATAAGATAAGCAACGAGGTCCGCTGGCCCAAGAAAATGCAGATGAAACCCGAGTACAGGGACATGTCCCTGTACTGCGAGTTTCATCAGGATCACAGTCATCGAACTGATGACTGTAGGGACTTAAAGTAAGAAGTCGATCGACTTCTGGCCGAATGGCTCCTGACATGTCCAAAACCCGCAAAGAGAGGGAGGGTTTGGACAAGAAATAAGAAGAATAATAAAGGAGGTCGAAACGACTCAACCCCGGCCACAGGAGCTAACAAGCAGCCTCTTCCCGAAGAGCCCAAACAGTCCGAGATACAACAGGTCATAAATGTTCTCACCGGGGGATCTTCTATGACTGGCTTGTCCAGAAATGCAGCCAAGAGACATTGTCGAGATCTGAGGAATCAACTTGTTCATCAGGTCGAGGCGTCTCCCTTCGAGATCTTGTTCAACGCAGAGGACGAGGCTGAAGCTCGTCATCCTCATGATGACTCCCTAGTCATCACTCTGATGATCGCGAATTGCAAAGTCAAGAGAACCCTCGTTGACACCAGCGCTTCGTCCAATGTGATATTCCTCAAAACTCTTCGAGGAATGGGAATCTCAAAAAGAAACATAATCGAGAACCCAATAACTCTCGTTGGATTCAGCGGGGAAAAATTAAACTCCCTCGGAGAAATAGTACTCCCTGTATTTGCCGAAGGAGTAAACTTGTCTACACGATTCCAAGTAGTTGATGCCCCCTCGGTGTACAACGTGTTGATTGGCCCTGGATTCATGCTATGAAGGCTGTACCTTCGTCCTATCACCAGATGATCAAATTTCCCATGCCCTGGGAAGTTCGAGCAATACGAGGTGATCAGCTCACCTCGCAAAGTTGCTATGAAGTCACTCTCCGAACGGTGCACATGGTAGAGCCCGAGCCAATTGAGGGCAGCTCGAAAATCAGAATAGACGAAAGGGACCCTTCTCGAGTAACTTTAATTGGCGAAAGGTTATCCGAGATAGAGAAATCCGAGATACAAACTCTACTTGCACAAAATCAAGGAAATTTTGCCTTCTCACACGGAGATATGTCGGGCATTGATCCCACGATCATAAGCCACCGACTTCGGGTTGACCCAAGGTACAAGCCGGTGAGATAAAAGAGGAGACGATTCGCTCCCGAAAGAAACGAGGCCATAGCCGAGGAGGTCAAAAATCTACTTAAAGTAGGATTCATTCGGGAAGTTAAGTATCCTGAATGGCTCACGAATGTGGTAGTGGTTAAGAAGAAAAATGGGAAAAACTGAGTATGTGTGGACTATACGGATCTAAATAAAGCTTGTCCAAAAGATCCATTCCCGCTTCCCCACATTGACCGACTCGTCGATGCTACGGCAGGCTTCGGAATCATGAGCTTCATGAATGCGTTTTCAGGATACAATCAAATTAAAATGTATCCACCGGATGAAGAGAAAACGGCTTTCATGACTAATCAAGGGATTTATTGTTACAAAGTCATGCCGTTCGGACTTAAAAATGCCGGCTCGACCTACCAAAGATTAATGAGTAGAATGTTTGAGCATCAAATCGGACGAACTATGGAGGTCTATATCGACGATATTTTGGTTAAATCCGATAATTTCAAAGATTATCTTCGGCATTTAACCAAAACATTCGAGATCCTACAAAGATACGGCATGAGGCTGAACCCTGCAAAATGTATCTTCGGCGTTACCTCGGGGAAATTCCTCGGGTACGTGGTGAGTCGCAGGGGTATCGAGGCCGATCCACTTCAAATCCGAGCTATCCAAAACATCCAACCTCCTGCGAATGTAAAAGACACTCAAAGGATGTTTGGGAAGCTTGCTGCGATCAGTAGGTTCATAGCAAGATACTCGGACAAAACCAGTCCATTCTTTTCTCTCCTCAGAAAATCCAAGAAGTTTGAATGGACTAAAGAATGTGACGACACACTTACCTTGTTAAAACAGTATTTAACAAGTCCCCCAGTGATGTCAAAGTCCGAACCGAACGACGAATTGTCATTATACGTGGCCGTCTCGGAAAAAGCTATTAGTGCGGTATTAATAAAAGAAATAGAGGGGAGTCAGCACCCCATCTATTATGTTAGCCAAACTCTATTGGACGCGGAAACCCGATATCCTGCACTTGAAAAACTCGTGTTGGCTCTAATTATGGCATCCAGAAAGCTAAAGCCGTATTTCGAGTCGCACACCATAAAAGTGGTTTTCTCGTTCCTGATTCGGCATGTACTCTCAAAACCAGACTTATCGGGATGCATGATGAAATGGGCGATCGAACTCGGGGGCTATGGGCTCCAGTTCGAACCACGAAATACAATCAAGTCCCAGATCTTGGCCGACTTCATTGCAGATTATACACCCGAGCTCCAAATGATGGCCGAAACCAAACTCGGACCCGCATCTGACAATTTAGAATTCTAGACCCTATCCATTGATGGATCCAGTAATTCTAAGGGGAGTGGAGCCGGGATACTACTTATATCCCCAGAAAGATGGATCATTGAAAGGGCAGTCCATTTCAAATTTCGAGCTACAAACAATATTGCTGAGTACGAAGCACTGATTGCCGGACTTCAATTAGCTTTAAGCTTAAAAGTTAAAAAGTTAAAAATTGAGTCTGACTCTCAGCTCGTAGTAAATCAAATTCGAGGTGAATTTCAAGCTAGGGATGCCCGAATGCTGGCTTATCACGAGCTAGCAAAAGAGCTCGAATCTAAATTCGAAGAAATGGAAGTATCCCATGTCCCTAGTGAAGAAAATTCTCATGCTGACGCTCTTGCAAACCTAGCAGCAGCTGCAAGTTCGGGAGGAACAAGAACCATTCCTCTAACCGTAGCACTTTGGCCAGCTACGAGAGATCGGGAATACAGTCCCATGGAAATATACCGGGTAAATGACGATCAGAATTCATGGAAAACTCCAATTGTAAAATATCTAACTGATGGAGTTCTTCCACAATCAAAAACCGAGGCGGCTAGGTTAATTCGAAGAGCAGCTTGGTTTACCATTCTGGACGACCAGCTATATAAGAGGTCTTTTCAAGGACCCTTACTGAAATGTGTATCTGAAGAAGACAGTAACTCGGTACTGGCCTAGATCCACTCCAGAAGTTGTGGAAATCATTCGGGCTCCAGAAGCCTGGCTCACAAAATAATAACAGCAGGATTCTACTGGCCAACTCTAAAAAAGGATGCCGAGGAAGTAGTTTGGAAATGTGATAGCTGTCAGAGATATGCAAACTCGACTCATCTACATGCCGAACCACTTCATTCGAACACCCCTGCTTGGCCATTCTATCGATGGGGAATCGATATAGTAGGGAAACTACCTAAGGCCGTAGGTCAAAAAGAATATCTGGTGGTTGCTACTGATTTCTTCACCAAGTAGGTCGAGGCCGAGCCACTTTCCAGGGAACGAGATACCGAGATGATCAACTTCCTATGGAAGAATATAGTTTGCCGATTCGGATTACCTCGTGAAATCTTCACAGACAACGGCAAACAGTTCACTAGCAAGAAATTCAAAGATTATTGTGAAACCATCGGAGCTCGGCTATTGTTCTCAACACCGAGATATCCAGAGGCCAATGGTTTGGCCGAGTCATCCAACAAAACAATAATTAATATTCTCAAAAGGAAGTTGGCGGCCAAAAAATTAGCATGGGTCGAAGAGCTTCCCGCAGTACTATGGGCTTATCGAACGACCTTCGAAATAGCCACCGAAGAAACCCCTTTTTCTCTAGCCTATGGAGTCGATGCAGTATCTCCCGTCGAAGTGATTCAAGAAAGCCCTAGAGTCGAACTATTCGATGAAGAACAAAACCAAGGAAAACTCTTTGACTCCTTAGAACTGAGGGACGAACAAAGAATGGAGGCATCTGGCCGAATGACAAAAAATCAAAGGATCGTTGAAAGATTCTATATTCAGTCAGTTCGGCTAAGAGCTTTTCGAATTGGAGATTGGTTATTATGACAAGTCTTCCAAACTACTAAAGAGATCAATTCGGGAAAGCTTGGACCGAGCTGGGAAGGCCCTTATGTAATCAGTTCGGTGGTCGGAAATGGAGCCTATCGATTGAAAACGCCTGAAGGAAAAGATATTCCGAATGCCTGGAATATCAAGTACTTGAAGAGATATTATTTCTAAGGGTGTTCGAGCTCCTCAAATCGGCCTAAACGAATCAAGCTACAAAAATGTTCGGATTACATTACTATTTGTAAATACATATTGTAGTTTGTTTGAACTATTTTAGTTCGAACCATCGAGTTGTAACTTAGCTCGAATCAAATAAAGTCCTGTATAGATTGGAGTCGATTCGAGCTACAATAGTTCATCATTTATCCAAGTTTTTAAACAAAAAGTTATCTCTTTTTCTTTTCTCAAAAGTTGTTCGAGCCTTCAATTTGTGCGGCAATTCTAATCGACAATCATGAATTGAGAAAAGAGATTAATTCAACATTCACAAATAAAAAAGATGTACATAAAAAAAAAGAGATTCATCTCGTGAATTACAGAAGAAATGATTACAGTTCAAGACAGTCAGCTAGGCCACATCTCAGTTCGGCCCAGTTGGATTGTTTTGCTCCTGATTCGGATTTGGCTCCTCCGGATTGACTTTCTCGTTCCCCTGAAGGTTGTCCTCCAGCTGCTTCGAGAAGATTTCATCCTCTTGATTGTTTTCTTCTTCCTCCTCGTCTGACTCTTCGGAAGCAGCTGGAGTCGAGTAAATAAACTCGAGGTCGAGCTCTGGGCATTTATCCTTCACGCTCGCTCTCACCTTCTTCCGGATCAGATCCTCCATCATCTGGAAGGTAGCAGTGCCAGAGGGGGTTGCGAGCAGCCTCGTGAAATTCAGACCTTCCCCGCTTGTCTGAGCCGAATTGAGAGCAACCTTGGTCTGTTCGAGCTCGGCCTTTAACTTCGCCTCAGTCTCAATGCGAGCCTGAACCTCAGCCTGGAGGTCCTCGGAGAGTTTGTCGGTGTGGTCCCTAATTCGGGCCAACTCTTCAACAACCGACTGTCGATCCTTGGTCAATTGATCAACCAAGTCCCGAGAACTTTGGAGGTTCACGGTGGCAATCGACAGCTCGGATACCAGATGCTCTCTCTCCTTGAGGACCTCTCCTCTCTCTTTCTCGGCCTGAGCAAGGTCCCTGCGCTCGGCCTGAAGAGTTCGGAAACACCGATTGTAATCTTCGGCCATTCCACAAAGGCCCTGTAATTCATAAAAAGTTAGCAAATAAAAACACTAAAGGAAAGAAGCAGCTAAAGTTGCTTACCATAAGGCACATTTGACCATTCTCGAAGAAGCTTATTCGAGCAACAGATTTTGTCGGCCCAGGAGGACCTTGGAACAGTAAATTGGCAAATTCATGAAAAGATTGTACAGACCTAGCTCGGCTTTGTTTTTCAGCCGGAGTCTCTACCTCCTCCATCTCATGGTCCTTCCCGGCTCGGTGGACGATAGCTTGTTCGTGCTCGCTCGCAGTAAGATCGAAGATCTCACACTTCTCCGGAATCTCCTCATTCCTCCTCTGGCGAACAACGAGCCGGTCTTCATCCTTTTCGGGCGAGTCCGAGTCCCGTCCCTGCTTGGTTATCTTCGTTTTAGGAGTGGCCTTTGGAGTAGGAGACTTGGGAGTTTTCGAGATGCCCTCGGCAGGGTGGCTCTTCGATTTTTGAGCACCAGGGCCTTGGTGCTTCGGAACGATCTCTTTCTTTTTCCTTTGCCTCTTCTTCTTCTGCTGTTGCTCTTGCTCGAACTTCAAAAGCTCTTCGGGATTTAAGCGCTCCATCGAATTGTCAATTCCGAAAATGCTTAAGGATCGGTATCCGAGGAGAGTGTCAAAATCCTGAGGAGATTACAAATAAGCTCTCCGAATTTGGCTATTCTCGTAGTCCGAGAGATCTTCTTTCTTATGCCCTATCAAAAGAAAAGGTCAGATAGTGAGACAATCAAGTTTAGATTTGAAGAGAAAAAGAACAAAACGTACTAGTTGGAACTCGAAGCACTCCACTCAGTCCAGGAAAATCATTCGGAATCTGGACGAAGAAGAATTCCTGGATCCATTTTTTGGAGTTCGTCTTCGTCCCCGTCACCAAGGGTTCTGGGTGATGCGAACGTTTTGAAAAGAAATAGTATTCCTCCCCACTTTTAATTATCAGATTATAAAGATCATTCCATTCCCTCATGGTGGGCTCTTCGAGCTTGGCATCTCAGAAAATTAAATAAGTTTCGATCACGTGGCACCAGGCGATGGGAGAGAGCTGGATGGGGGCTAAGTCATAATATTCTAAAATATTTAAAAAAAATTGATGGAGCGGGAGTCGAACTCCGAACTCAAAAAAACGAGCAGAAAAGGCCATGAAACCTAAGGGGGGTCGATGAGCGCGCTGGGTGTCATCTGGTGCTATGGCATTCAATCTATTTGATAATCCGTATTGCTTAAAAATCCCGTCGAGTTTAGCTCGAGTTAAACCAGATGGGATAATTTTTATGGATCCATCAATATTTTGGTCATAATGGGGAGGAAAGATGCGGGGGGCAAAACCCGAGGAACATTCTAGAGAAAAATTAAAAGAAGAGTTCCCATCTTCGGCCTCGGGATTATCAGGGTTCGGATCCCTCCTACTGGACGGACTAGGTTGTTGGTCATCTGAACCCGAGGGTTGAGGAACTTCTTGACTTAACCTACTGTTCACTTTGGATTCATTACTATAGGCCGAGCTACTACTACTGTCACTCGAGTTGCTACTTGTACTACTCATAGTTAACAAGGAAAGCAGTACGGTTGAAAGTAAACTAACCCTGAGTTACGAATCGTTTGAGCTCGGTAAAATGTCTTGGTCCGAAGAGATATCCGAAGTGCAAGGGGTAAAAGTAAAAGTAAAAAATGAAAATTTTGGCCTATTTATAGAGAATTCCATCTTGAAATTCGAGCACGACCTTTGAGCTTGACAAATCGAAGGTGGACACGTGTCCGAAATTTTGAAATTCAAAATTTAAAAAGCCCGCCTGATGGAATCCCAACCGTCTCTCGGCAATTGGACGAGCTCCAAGCATATTGGCTCGAATAAAAAGAGAATTCGAACAAGCCGCCATTCGGCTAATGAGTTCGGATTTAAATGTTGGTTCGAGCAAGAGTTTGCTCGATCAATTAAAAAAAAACTCTTACTCGGACAAAAATATGTTCGGAAAAAGTGAGAAGTTAATTTGAACTAACCGTCATTCGGTAAACAAGTTCGAACAAAATTTTTTTTAGGTCGAACAGAAAATTGTTCGACCACTTAAAAGAAATCAGGCATTGAGGCTCTTGGCCGGGTCAGCCATCAAATTCCGGGGAATTTAGGATATCGAAGTCAATAGAACTTCTATCTGTAAAAATTCCCCGAAGGCTATGAAACCGAATCAATTAACCCAGTAAACAGCCAGGGTCTATTTCGGCATAGCATGCCCATGGGCTCGAGGTCGCTCCTCGATTGACTTATGAGAGATCATATGTCATTTCCAATAAACTGCAAAGGACATCCTTTGTAGATCATGTCGGGTTTAGCCAACCGCGGACTAGGGATAATCGTAAGTCGAACTAATAAGCTTCGCAGATAAACCCGAAATAAAATATATATATATATATACTTCTAACTTCCTGAACAACCTCGAATATATTTCGGGGCAGGGAAGAAAAATAGCCTCTTCTTTGATGATTTGCAGGATAATACATCATTAAAGATCAAAGCTAAGCAATTCGGCTTCGCCGAACTCTATTGGAGTTCGAACGAAAGCCGGGGGGGCTATTGTTATGACCCAGGAATGGCAAGCCCATTATCGGGATCCATCAAAGAAAAAGGCCCAGATCCACAAAGGAAATAATTCTCCCAGAGGCACAGTTCGAACCAAACTGATTTCCAACCGGGTAGACAAGGCCGAGCTCCAAGATGTTCGAGCTGGTATTTAGAGCTCGAACTCGAATCATAAACGAGATGTCGGCTAAGACAGCTCAAATCAACAGACGTGACTGTTCGAGCCAGCTATTCGGCAGAAATAGTGCAACTCTTGACGAAAAGTCATGTATTCAATTGGATTCCTATAAATAGGATCCACATTTATTGTAGAAAACACATTAAACTCAAGCAATAAATATAGCAATAAAAGCAAAGCAAAGTATTCAGCTCTTATTTTCGAAAAGCATTACTTCAAGTATTCTCTGTGTTCTTATATTTCAAGTTTTATTTAGTACTCTTATTTAAAAAAGCCTCTACAAATTCCACCATTAACAGATTTTAATTTTGTTTAAGGTAAGAATTATATGTAAGGAATAATTGATTTGTAAATTTATTATTAAGACAATAAGTTTGAAAAAAATAATTATCATAAATTGAGGGTATAAATAAAATTAACAAGATTATCCTACCATCCATGTGTTCCAAGCAATGGATGCTCGAATGTTAGCATATCATAAACTTGCTAAGGAACTCGAATCTAAGTTCGAAGAAGTGGAAGTCTCGCATGTACCCCGAGAAGAAAACTCGCATGCCGACGCCCTTGCAAATCTGGCCGCGGCTGCAAGTTCATGGGGAACTCAAACTATCCCACTCATATCCAAGATATGAAAAGTAAGTTTAAGCTCAGACGTGATTAAGTAAGTTTCAGAGATATACGCTTCAATACTTAGACAAGTATTGAAGGTTTCAAAGTAAATTTGGAAACTTAAATGACAGAAACTTAAATAAAACAAGTAAATGACTCAGGATATTTATAGTGGTTCGGACTTAAAATCCTACGTCCACTCTTCCGAACTTAATTGGAAATCCACTTTGTTTCAGATTACAAGCCTCCTTACGATCTATGGACAGCCCGTTGGAAACCTTCGTCCTTCGGTTTGGTGTCGTCACTCGCCTAGGAACTCCTTGCAGACTGACACTTCTTCAGGTTGAAGTGAGGACGCACCCCGCAGCCTTCTTCCTGGACAATGGATGTTTTCTTGTTCTTCCCAGAACTCAGTATGTTGGCAAACGCCCGTGAGAATCAATATCCCAGAGTAGGATATTGACTGCTATGAATATAACTTAGTAAGTTATATTCACCAAGATGATAGCTTCAGCTTTAAGCTTTAGCCTCGTGCTTTGAAACACTAGCACGGAAAGAATAACTTGAGTTGGAAACTCAAGTCTCGTGTTACGCACACGGGAATTCAGAGCTTTGAGTAGAAAGTTGAGCAGAGTGTCGGCTTAGCTTTTCAGAGGATTTTCGATGTTAGAGTTCGTAACCTTTCCAGGTTGAAGTGTCGACCTATTTAAAGGCGTATCCTCGAACATTTGAAATTCTGCCAGTTAGACACATAATTCCAGTCGTTATAGACAAGAGGAATGTCGTCCAATCAGCGCCCATGCTTTTGTCTGCTCTGCTCTGCCACCTGGTTTATGCTTTTGGCAGTGTACTTTCCACCAACTTTGTGTCAGACTAAGTTTCAGTCCGATGAATCTCAGTATGAGATATCCTCGTACTGACTTTTTGACTTAGCATTAAAGTGCCTTTAAGTCTGACTTCGAACACTTGTGTTTCACGTGCTTCTGAAGTAATGAACCTCTATACTGACATTCCAAAATCAGTATAGGCCTTCTTCATACTGACATTCCAAAGTCAGTATGGGCATCCGCCATACTTGGTAAAACTCAGTTTCAGTTTCCAAAACTTAGTTTCCAGAAAACTAAGTTTCTGACCTTACTAAGTTTTAAGCACGAAAATAATAATAATAATAATAATATGGAGGGGCCAAGAAAATAAATTCCGGACTTTGACTAAGAATTAAATCTCAATAATAATCAATGTCGAGCTCATGATGAGTATGACTCGATTATGTTTCCCATATAATTCATTCAGCTAAGACCATCCACAATGGTGACTTGTGGATGAGTCATGCACACAAAACTAAAAAAAAGTTGATATTAAAAATACTAAAAAATTGGAGAAATAAGACAAGATTTATGACTTCGGGTTGTCTCCCAATCTTTGACGCCTCCCACTTTTTTCAATCTTCATTACACGTGGTGGTGGCGGCAGCTGAGTGTTAATTTTATTTTATTTGCTGTTTGTATCTTCAATCTTCATTCACTTGTAGTTTAATTTTATTTGTTGTTTGCATTTTTCAAATTATATTTCATTTTGTATTAATAATAATAATATTTATTTGTCAAGTAAATTTTAGTATATAATAATTTATTATTATAATTATTAATATAAATATTTTTTAATTTTTTAATAAATATTTTTATATTTTTTATATTTTATTGGAAGATAGAGAATTGAATATTTTAATTATAAGTTTAGGTTGGGTTGGATCATTGATGAATAGTAAATAATATTAGGCTGTAAATTGTGTAGTGGATGAAAGAAAAATGAATATTTTAATAAATAATTGGCTCACGTTGGGTCACTGATGAGGATAATCTAAGGTTGGGAATTTAAATCCCAAAGTGGCACTCATATAGTTAGTGACCTAGCTTTGATTTAAATCCTTGAAGCCCAACGGAGAGATAAATACTATAATTATTGTTTGAGCCCATTTGTACATCTCTAAGTAATATAATGGCTTTGCCAAAATAATTTCTCAAGCCTAAATAGGCATAGGGGCCAAAAATCAAGAATCATGAGCGGAATAATTCATTTCGATAATTGCCTCGTCGTACGTGATTTAGATAAAAATCGTGAAGTATAATTCTAATTCGTCTTCTATAATATCCGAATTTGTAACGTCGTTTTTTTTTTAGGAAAAAATTTGTAACGTCGTTGGATCCAGCTTTCAACAATAATATAGATAAATAAACGTTCTATCGTGGTTTTATTTCCTTCCGTCGCAAAAGGTTAGATTTTTGCGGGGTGTTACATATTTTTCAATAAATTACACAAAATATGGGCATCTAATTGGCTGTCTACACTGCCTATGCTTCATTTTTCATTTTAAAATAGAATATATTAATTTAAAATTCAAATATCGAAATATTCCAAATATCTCAGAACAAAAATTAAGACCGTCACCAATTACTTTCACCAGTTATGCTATGAGTGAGTGACGCCTAACTTCATTTTTTACAACAATTATTGTGCTTCAGTATATAGTTCTATATACTGCATTGTCCAAATGAAACACAGGAATTTTCATTTTTAATTAAATCAAATATTTTCAAATTTAAAGCACAAATCAAAAAGTCTACTACATCAAGTGTTTTGATAGAAATTGGAAGAGGTGAAGCACGTTAAAAAGCTTATTTCATTGTGGAACAACACTTTTTCTATGATGATTTAATATCATATTATTATGTTTTCATTGGGAGCTTAAAAGATGGTAATTTTTTCTTTACCTAATTAGTCCGTATATAGTATTTGCTCTTTGTTTTATTAATATTTGAATACTCTTTTCCTTATTTCAGTCTCAAAGATAGCGATTATCTTTTGGGAAGGATCAGTTTGATGAGATTTATGCATCGAAACGTGGGCTTGTGGTATTTCTAATAGTATGCACAATTTGATACACACAATGTAGAATTTTGGAATGGGAATAAACTTCATTGATTATTTGCAAAGCAATACATACGAATGTATATATATACACAGCTACTAAGAAACCCTAACATATATACAAATATATCTATAGCTTATATTATAGCACACATATCTCTTATTTCCATATTTTACAAGATATGACCGTATCAAGTTCGATCCTCAAATCTCAACACACAAAAGCAAGATTATACTTTCCTCCAAAAATGAAAGAGAAAAAGAATATTTCCTTCTTGTATGAGACATATGATTTACTTGTATTCAAAAGAAATTTGTTCTTTTCTTTCATGCCCATCTATGTTAATTATACTTATTTTCCATTATATATATATGTTGATCCATTTGTTGGCTCATGAATTAATCCTCATAAACTATTTCCTTTTCATCGATCATATTTCTCTCTATTCCTTTAAATTGTTAAGGAGAAGGTTGATCCCTATACTCGTGTAATTACTTGATCAATTTATGGATACAAATTCTACTATCATGTGATGCATGCATCTGAGTTAGTAAATTGCATGCACCAATGTAATTTCACAACTTTATACTAATGCGTCTTTTTTCTATTATTATTTTTTTTTATAGATTTAAAGATGGAGAAGAAAACCATCAATCATTTCTGTCATGAACATCCTTTGATTCTGACAGAAAATGCGAGCTATGCAGATTGCTGCGCATGCAAAGAAGCCGTAGCTACGACAGAGGAGGCATATGTTTGCATGAACAAACATTGCACAGATAATACTATCCTCCACAGGAAGTGTGGAGAATTGCCTGCTCAAATTCGGCACCCCAAACACCCTCATCATCCTCTCCAACTATTCGATTTCCGCACAAGGAGCCATTCATGCGATGTTTGTCGTCGCAATCTTAGTAATGTCATTGGCTATCGATGTGTGGATTGTGATTTTGACATGGACATAACATGTGAAAAAGTAGGCATCGACGCCTTACTCGAGGGAGAGAGGAAACAATTGCAACACCCGAGTCACCCTGATCACCCTCTGACACTGATGAGAAAGCCTGCCGCTACGTTTTACTGTGATGGTTGTGGGGAAGAGGATGCGGACATGGCGTACATATGCAGCTCGTGCGAGCTCTGGGTTCACAAGAGCTGTGCGTTGTTGCCCGCCACTCTCCAGCACGAGCACCACCAGCACCAGCTCTCGTTAGCCTTCTCTCCTCCAAAGGAACGTCGCGGATACAGCTACAAGTGTGGAAGGTGTGACAAGCTTATCGATTTGACATGTTGGGTGTATTTTTGTGGCGATTGCAAATACTTTGTCCATCTCAAGTGCGTTGGATCTGCCACCAAACCACACGACTCTAACTCGTAAGATATATACCACTCCCTGTCTATTATTTTGGTTAATTTATATTTACTTGCATGTTATGGAATTCAGAAACGAAGACATTGTTGATAGTTCGAAAATGCATGCTCCTGAGGTTGTCTTGACAGCAACTGATCAGCCTATTTTGGCTGCTATTGAGGGATTAAACAGTCGTATTGCATGCATCGAAACACAACTCGGCCGCATAGAAGCTGCATTGACCAACTTATCAACTGCGATTCTAGGCTAAGATAGGCTTCTATCCTCCCCAGTAAGAAGCCAACAAAGGCGCAGATTCTTCTGATCTCTAAATATATGTGTTAATGTCTGTGTCATTGCTATATATAATTCTTACATCAAATGTGTAATGGCATCGTTATAAATAATAAACTTATCTTAATTCCATACATTAAATTACTCTGCTAAAGTAGAACTCTAATTTAATCTATTAGTGGAGTAAAGATTCAAAAAACAAGAGATATTCTTAGTCAGGATTAATTGTAAAATCACCCACAACCTTTGTAAACTTTATTGTAAAATGGCCGTGATGAGGCATAGATCGCAATTCAGATTCCACGACGTTCGAAGTCTGCACCACTTAATCATTAATTACCTCTTGTATCGGGTGTGGTAATAATGTACATTAATATAAATCTATTACTAATCAGGTGAAGATGTTATATTAACTCTCAAAAATATAATTATGCATGCTTGGAAAAGAGGAGACAATTTAACAATTGAAGAAGCAAATGAAGATGTGTTACATTAACCGTACATGCTTGAACAAGGAAAACATCTTAGGTATCCAAGAAACGAACGAAGATAAGATACAATTAAGCATGCTAGCTCGGCAAAAGAAGATAAATTGATGACGAAGGAAGGAGATGAAGTTGTGGTACAAATATGCATGCTTGAACAAAGATAGCATGTTAGTAATCAACGGAAAACAAGGAAAGATAAGGTACAAATAGACATGCTTAATTCAAACAATTATTTCAAGTAGAGACAAAGGCCAAAGAAACATGGAATAACAAGTAAGCATGCAACAAATTGGATACCTCAAGTTCTATGAGATTCCGGTATCGAGCAAAATAAAACCTAAGCTCTGATACTATTGGATGCAAGATCTGTGAAGAACTGAAAACATTGCACATAATTATATCTAGTACTGCAGATTTTTACAACTATATCTGCAGGTACAGCTAGTACGAGAACAAATGAAAGAAATTAAATAAATAGAAATAAATGGAATAAATCCCAGTCGAGTCGAGGAAGCCCTCTTCCCCGAAGACAAATTTGCCGACGTAGTGCTCGTCTAACGGCGGTTTGTCCCCAAAGGTAAAACGGCTTCATCCTTTTTGAGGTAGCACCGCAATCGGAAAGGCTCCAACGAACTGAATAGAGACGAAACTGAGTTGCAGAAGATCAACAAAAAAGATGCAGCAATATGAGGGAAATGTTGCAGTATCTCTAGCTAAGGAGTTGTCTGATGTCGGATGTTCGGGGGACAGGAGACAACACGATGCATGCCTATTTAAAGACATGTCCACACAGGGGGAGCCTGTCTGAGCCATCAAGGCTGAGACGTTACGGGCGTGAATCACGGAGTAACCGATGCCATCAATAGTGGACGCTATCAATAGTGAGACCAACCGTTACAGGCTGACCACCTATTCAAACATGCGTTCAGGTGCATTTCAACATGTGTAGAATGTGCCACACTCATTTGCAACACGTGGCTGACTCATCAGTCACGTCACATGCACAGTGTGCATCACGTCGACTGGTCTTGCCACGTCGATTGTCCACGCGTCGAGCCCGCAGACTCATTTCACTTGCTCAAAAAGTTAAGGCACTGTGGACCAAGCCAAGCCAAGGACCCAAGAGCCCAAAGACCAAGAACCAAAAATCGAGACCGAGACCGGGGTCGGGGCTCGGGCGCTCGGCCATCGGACTCGCTGAGGTCGTAGGCCGAGGCGAGGCGAGCCACCGGGTGCCACATACATTGCACACTTGGTTATTACACACCTCAACCATAATGGTATTTAAACATAGATTAATTACTTTAATCTATCAATGTGGGATACACTTCATTTATTACATACTTCTCTTATGTAATAATTTCACCAACTGTGTCACTTCGTGGACTCATTTCTCACTTACCAGAATTCGGATTTGAGAAAACAAATATACCACGATCATCTACTCTTCGCGTAGATTATGTTGGTAATATTTAATTACGATGAAATTAAATATTTCACATCTGGTTTACCACAAAGTACCCGAATTACCAACAATCACCCCATGAGTGGAAATGCCAAATGCATGATGCATAGCCAACTCAGTTTCGAGAACTGTTAATGCACTTGAATAAGTAGCTTATGGCTTTGAACCGTTCATCTTCAACGCCGTCGGGCACACTAGAGGCTTAGTGGTAAGAATACCTTGAACTAATCCTCCATCGTGTGTATCGAGACAACAACATTGAAATATTAACATTTCAACCTCTATTTGTTATCACGTTTGGTTCCATTACAGGCCATAGACACCCCCTTTGGATTCATAAGTGTTCACTTGAAGCGGCCCCTACTTCCACTTATATAGGTGACCTCCTATTCCGAGCATTCCTGCCTAGCTCAACCATCACGAGGTTTTCAGGAGTCATTAAAAGTCACTTAGGACTTAACATATACCACATGCAGGCTCATAACACCTCACTTGCTATCTTTAGGGAAGGGTAGATAAGTCATTTTTCAAGGCATCGCCACTAGAAAAGATATTATCTAGTCGGTGTTATCACTCGAACTTGTGTAGTTTAGTTGTCCCATTGAACCTAGTTCTTGTGATCTCCAATCATCTAGGTTGGTTATCCACTACACTCATTCATAATGTGGATTTCAATCTCATTCCCTCTAGCAATTTGCACATTTAATTTCGGTTTAACCCTTTGGTTAGCGGATCCGCAAGGTTATCAATAGATTTCACATAATCAATGGATATCACACCATTTGAGATTAATTGTCTAACGGTATTATGTCGAAGACGTATATGGCTCGACTTACCGTTGTACATATTATTCTGTGCACGACCGATAGTCATTTAGCTATAACAGTGAATCGTCACTGATGGCACAGGCTTGTTCCAACAAGGAACATCCTCTAGAAAGTGTCGAAGCCACTTCGCTTCTTCACCTGCTTTATCTAGAGCGATAAACTCCGATTCCATCGTGGAACGAGCTATACTTATTTAATCACTTATGCTTATTTATTTTATATCGGATCAAAATCCCAATTAAATCAATTTCTTTCATTAACATTGATCAACTCAAATTGTCACAATTCCTTAGTCCAATTAATCATTGGATCGAAAATAATGATCACGGAGCCAAGAAACATATCCCGGAATTTTCCATCGGAATTAATTCACTGATGATTGATTGCCAATAATTCCACAATTATAATTCTTCAAAAATCCTTCCCATAAATCAAATCACTAAAATTGGGAGTTATATCCCAAAAATAATACTTAATTAGCCAATTGATCGGAATGGAGGAAATATGGCTGTTTATTTCTTCCCGATATTTTCTTTGTCATTTTATGCGACTCAATTAATAATCGCGAGAATAATTCCTAATATCTCTCCATTGCGATGATAATAAATAAATAAAATAATTATTTATTTTTAAATTTTTCTAATTTTAAAAAATTTAATGTGGTTGTCGACATTATTTATTTTATTTTTTCTACGTGCAATATTTTAATTGAATTTTTTTTAAAAAAAAGAACAAATAAATATCTGCATGGATGACACGTCGACAACCACATTGAATTTTTCTATAAATAAATTTTTTTTTTGTTTTTTAAAAATTTCCAATTTAAATATTGTACGTAGATAAAATAAATAACGTTGACAACCACATTGAGTTTTTAAAAATTGAAAATTCTAAAATATATAAATAAATATTTACGTGGATGACACGTCGACAATCACATGAAATAAAACGATCGAGTCAACGATTTTTGAACCCCGTTAACTATTCGGGATAAAATTTACTGATAAAATAAAAATATAGAATAGAATTACAGGAAAAAATTTATTGGATACAATTCGGGGGGAAATCAAAATATAGAATAGAATTACCTGATGAAATTTTTTTGGAATAGATAGAATCTATGAAAGAATCAAAATATAGAATAAAATTATCTGATGAAAATATCTTGGGATAAAATTATACAATATTTATAAAATATTGTATAATGAGTACTAAATAAGGATATACTTATAAAATATAATTTTTATTCATTTGAAGAATAAGTAAAAATATTTTTTAATTGAAAATAATATATTCTAATTGCTCTAATAATGTATGTGGTTATATTAAATTATGCACGACTTTGACATCTTTTTAAACATATTAATATTATAATTTATAACATTTTAGCTTATATATATTTAATTTATCTATATTATTTTATATATAGATAATCACTAAGTTTCCATATTATCCCAAATAAATTTTGTTAATTAGAAATTTTTTCCCCAATTATTTTTTTTGGGTGTATATCATCTCGAATTAAAGATTCGAAGATATCTCGATCGGTGAATAAAAAAACTACTGGTTTATATCCATTGTTTTTAATCCACTCTAAATCATTTGAATTCAGTTCTTATACTGTTATAGTGATAAATTTTACACATTTGCACGTCAGCGCGGCCCAATTATACAAAAATAAATGGAGAGAAGGGAAGATTTGATATAAAAAACTAGGGGTGTTCATGGTTTGTCCGAAACCGGTTAAACCGACCGAACTGAATTAATTTGGCCGATTTGACCGGTTTAAAATTTAATTTTGAAATCGGTGGTTTGAAAATTTTGAAACCGATCAAATTTGGTTTGGTTACGGTTTGTTGGCTCAAACCGACCGTATTTATATGTGTATATACATATAAATATTAAATATATTATAATTAATAAATATAAATTGTGATTCATTTGATAAGTTTCAACTTTTTTATACAATTAACCATGTTTAAATTTCTTGGTCAATACAATCTAGTTTTAGTTTCAATATTTTAAATAAAAAATCAACTAGGAAGTGTTAACATTAAATATTATTATTTCATATAATTTTTTTTTTACGATAAATCAAGTATTAACATTGTTAATTCGTTAATATAATTTTACATGTCTTTTTTTATTTTACATTTGAATCTTAAGATTATAATTGTAATACAATTGACTCATGTGTTTCTTTTGGTTTTACATCAAATTATAAATATAAGATTTTAAAAATTACAATTACATTAAAATAAGTAATAATAAATAATAGAAATTAACTAATTTGCATTTAGACCCTAATTTTCAACAAATTATAGTAGATTGTTGGAAGTTGAAACATATTTTGTTTCAAACCGTCAAACCTACCGGACCAAACCGTTTTTATATGGTTTGACCGGTTTGGTTTTCATAAATTATTTGGCCAATTTGGTTTGAAAAATTTTCAAACCGTACCTATTGGTTTGGCCGATATTTTACTTCCAAACCGGCCAAACCGAACAGAAGCTTGCATACATATAGGCTAGCAAGAAAGAAAAAAAAAAAAAGGATAGAGTAGCATTACCAAACCCTACAAAAAAAAAGTTCCAACCACTACTGATAAAACTGAACTAAGAAAACATTCCTGACTTTTAAACCTTACCAAATCAGAAATAGTCATGACGACTCATAATCAAACAACTCCAAATCAAAATTATTAACACGATCATAATCATCATCATCATGATAATAACCACAACAAACATCACACTGACAAATTCTTGATATACTACCACACAGCGCATACCACTTAACATGAGATGCTTCACCACCAGCACCGAGCCACTCCAAATTACTAATTGCTTCACAAGGGTCTCTCAGGTTTTTTACTTGCTCGTGGCATCTTCTGCCAAGAGCCCCTGTTAGACAAAGACTTGAGCATTTCCTGATATCAAGTGATTCAAGGTGGGGACAGCCATCAAGGATCGCTTCCAGTCCCTCATTTCTCATCCAATTTGCAAGAAGTTTATTAAGATGTCGCAAATTCGGCATAGTTTATCCAATTGCAAAAGTATATTCATTGCAGATTTTTTTTTTATGCAGGAGGCTTTTCATCACGTGGACGCATTGGATACTCGGACCAATGATATGAAAATGACTTCAGCATTGGGCAAGAAACACCAATAGCCTCAACATCTTTGGCACGGATAGAGTTCACCATAATAAGGTGCAACTCTTCTAAGTGTGGAAGCTTTTTAAGTGCCTCAGACAAAGCAGTTCCTGATATTTCATAGCAATGTGCAATTGTAAGGCGTTGTAGATGAGTTGCTCTGTTGAAAAAAAAAAAAAAAAGAAGAAGATAAGACTGCATTAAGAATGGAAAACAATGTCAACACAACATAGAGGAAACTTCTAAAAACATCAACAATTACGAAGTACAAAAGAACAATTGAAAATAAGTTAAAGTCAAAGAATAATGTATATGATAAGCCAGGAAGATGACAGAAAGGGTAGACTACAAAAATATCAAAATTGCAGTAAGTCTAGTAGTACTAATTACTACTCCTTCAGTAGTAGTATCATTTCTCCCGAACACAGTTACTAATATTTGTGTGTTTAGTGAAAATAATATTTTATTAGTAAATGTGAAAAAGTTTGTATTTACAGAAATGAGACTATTTTATGGGACAAACAAAAATGAGAAATGAGACTATTCCAACGACACGGAGGGAGTACTTCAATTGAAAGCACAAACATTTCAAGTTGAGTTAACATAGTTTGAGCCCACCGAAAGAAAATTCATACACACTGCTATTTCTTATGCTAATTCGAGGTTTAAGAAAAACAAGCGCACAAAAGAAAAGCATAATTTTGTTGGAAGAAAGCAAACCATATGCTAATTGCTAGTTTCCCTTCCACAAAAGAAAACAATTCCAATTCATTCTGCCAAACAAGTGGAAAAGAAAACATGAGTCCAGTTATATATAGCTTTAAAGCTTTCCTACTTTTTGCAGATGCTGTTAAGAAAGAAAAATAAAAACACACCTAACTAACAAACAAACGATAACATTATAGAATTCTTCAGGGATATTATATAATAGTGGAGGTCCCCTCTCCTTACAAGCCGGTTTTGTAGGGAGAAGTGGGGATCTTTACACAGCTCCTTGTCGCCGAATTCTTCAATCGAGAGGTCGATCAACTGTCCCTGGTTGAGATCCACCGCGCGGCGGCACATAATATTATACGCATCATCGAAATTCCCTGGGTTCCGCAAATTGATCACTCGATACAAAGCGGGATCCTGACAAACTTTCCACCAGGTTGTACACACTTTCTGTGCACTTTCCAGCATCCCGCCGTGCCCAGCCTTCACAGAATATTCGCCGTCACATCTGCGGGGAGCTCGATCCACGGCGGCGGCAGTACTGAGGAAGAAGAAGCCGTCTCGAGCGCCGGAGTTTTGTTGTTGGTTCTCGGCTTGCCCGTTTTCTGCATCCTTCTCATCCATCCGGTTAGTGAGGGCTTCAAAATGAAAAGCAGAAGAAAATGAATTTCAAAGAAAATATTGTAGCAAAATCCCCATTCAATTTTCATTATCGATTACCAAAAACTCACAATCACAACAAACAAAATATACAAGATATAACAGAAGTTCTGATTTACTACCGATAACACAGATCATATAGTAGCCCACTTTGCAAACTAAGTCATGCATTTTCTGTACCACTAATCCTTTAATAGTTGAGATTTGAGATATCTCCTGGTAAAATAATACATTAATATAGCAACATAGTTTCTAATTACTAATTTGACGTCGCCAAAATCAATGTTCATTGATCTAATCACAACAGCAGCTTCAGCGGATACTGGATATTTGGCGATTTTCCACCGTTTTCCACCTCTATGAAAAGTTTGTTGTGAAGAAAAAATGAAGGCTAAAGGAGGGAGTTATAAAAGGAGGCAAATGAGCGGTAGGGTTTTCAATTTGGTAGATGAAGAATAGCAAACAATGATGAAAGATAAACGTATGTAAGGAGTGATAAATGTAAAATGTGCGTAGATACGATTCAGTACTCGAAAGATTAATTCTCAATTTAGAACCTGAAAGATCATAAAAATTTTCAATTCAGAATCCGAAAGATCATGTAATTCTCAATCCAGGACCTCAATATCAGATGCTGGATTAATAATTGTTTAATCTTTCGAGTCCTGGATTGATAAATCATCTTTCAGATTCCAACTATCTTTTGGATCCTGAATCGACAATTCTCCTAATTTAAGGAGTTTTATCGATCTAGAACCCGAAAGATAGTTATAATTAATTTATATAATTATGATTGAATGTGAAAAACAGAGATAGTGGGTTGATGGGAAATATAATATACCATATTTCTTAATTAATATTCTCATTTCTTTTTTATATAAAAATTAAAAAAAATATATTAATAAGTATTGATTAATTTTTCATTTTGGTTAATGAAACTTATGAATTGAATATATAAAAAAAAATTTAATTGATGAAATGGAATGGAAATAATATAATATAATAACTAGATTTACACCCGTGCAATGCGCTTACAATAATAGTAATTAGAGAGCTTCCTTCTTCCCTTTCGCCTTTTTTAGGAGTTTGGAAAGCCTCGTCATTTGTTCTTCAAACTCGGTGATTGATTTTTCTCCTTCCTTTGATTGATAACCCAATGTCGTTGGTTACTCTTGAAGTAAGTTTGACTGATAAGATGGACGATCAGTATGGAAGGGTTTTTTGGGTTTCCATTTGGAATCCCTCTCTACAAAGTATTTTGCGTCTTCAGCGTGGTGTCTTGGCGAACAAGCTTCTCGCGTAGCCTCGTTTTTGTTCACCATCTTGATAACTCATTCGTGGGCTTTAAATTGGGCAAACAATTCATTGGTTATCATTTTAGATAAGTCTTTTTCTTTTAGCGCGGTTGTCTTGACAAACCAATCCTCTTTTGACATTTTGGATAGGATCTTAGCGTTAAGATATGCATTGGAGTACGACCTATCCAAAGCCTTCAGCTCGCTGACGATTGTATTGAATCTCTTTTCCATTGTCTTTATGGTCTCTCAAGGTTGCATCTGAAATGACTTATATTTGTCGACACACACTTGTTATTTGTTGCGCTTCATTTGGTTGGTTTCGTGATAAAGTGTGTCGAGGTAGCTCCATACTTCTTTGGCACTATTTAACTGCATGACTTCCTCCACCAAAGCGTCCAGAAAGGAAGACAATATGACTTATAGAGCTACGAAGTCGAGTTGATTTCTTCTTCTATCTTCTGGACTCCATTCGTCGTACAATTTTTTGACGATTTTTCCGCCTTCATTTCCAAGACGTGGAAGGGTCTTAGTGATCTTTATTGGCCGATTCTTCATTACCTCTATCATCTCTGGATGAACGCTCTTTAGCTGTATGGAAGACCTCTTCTTCCACATCTCGTACTTTTTTTGATTGTACGGTGGCAGTTTTATCATGTTCATCATGGTTGCACCCGAGCTTTAAGATTCAATAAAGAAATATGTGTGCATGGAATGAACACCAGTCCTAAGCGACTCTGTGCCCACCACTCAACTCCTCATAGCCGGAATAGGGTGTTTATAGTTCTCTCTTGAACTGTCTCCTTTGTGCCAAGTTGCCTATAAGAGTTAGAATACAAGACGTACTCGACTGTTGTAGCATTTCTTGGAAAGAAAGACTAACAAGAGATAACTCAAGAACGCTAAGGTTCCGAGTCTCGTGTTCACATAAGTGATACACGGGAAAGCTTAACAACCTCAAATGATTTAGTGAGCTTGATAGCTTGCTTTTGCGTACTTCAACTTCTATAAAGTTTGATTTGGTATTTGCAACTTCGTAACCTTCTTGTTGTTGAAGTCTCCGTTATTTATAGCCGTGAGATAGAAGGTTTGAAATAAATATTTGTTAGAGACAATTGGAAGATGTTCTATCGGATGTTTCTGTTGACTGCTGCGCTAGGCTGGTAGATGGTGCTTTTCCAGAAGTTTTACGCCTGCTCTGTTTCTGACTTTGACAGCGACGCTTCATCTTTTTTTCAGAACGACAATATTCGCCAGTTTGAGGATTCTCGAATTGTTTGTCTTAGGTAATGAAACTTTGTATTTCGTGCTTGCAGACTTTAAGGCATCTCCAATCCTTAAAGTTTGTACTTCTTTAGTGTACGTTCCTCAAACGACCTTCATGTCTTAATGACCTGATAAAGGTATAATTAAATATATTAATTAAATATTGGAGTCCTTATAATTGGAAAATATATTCTTAGGCTTGGGGTGTGAAATGTCTATACAAACCCTACTTAATACTTTCCACTAAAATTCATCCAGATAAAGGTATAATTTCATAGTTCATTCCCTTCTGCGTTTCAAAAAGATTTATGCATGTTCCCATCTATTAATACGTGAGATCTATGCATAATTACTTCTTCATGCATTTTGCCAAAACATAAATGTTTTTTCTTTTAAAATAAAAATAGAAGTATTCAATAAGTGCCAATAAATGCAGATAAAACGGGACTAAGAACACATTAGTCGTCGTCGTCTGTGATCCCTAAGCCAAGTTCAAAGTCATAATCATAACAATCAGAACATCTTGATTCATAGTCACACCACTCTTCAGCATTATATGATTCGTCAACAACACCAACCCACTCAAAATGACTGATCCGATTCGGGTCAGAAGGGTCCCTCAGGTTTTTTATTTGCTGAGAACATCTTTTGCCGAGAGCCCCATCTAGATCAAGACAGGAGCATCTCCGGATATCAAGTGATTCGAGGAGGGGACAGCCATCAAGAATCGCTTCCAATCCCTCATTTTTCATCCAATTTGCAAGGAGTTTAAGATGGAGCAACTTCGGCATAGTTTTTGCAATTGCTAGAGCATATTCATTACAGATTTCTGATTCGGGAGGTTCTGACTTACCTGCATACATTGGTTTCCCATACCAGTGATATGAAAATGACTTCAGCAATGGGCAAGAAACGCCAATAGCCGCAACATCTTTGGCACGGATAGATGTCACCATAATAAGGTGCAACTCTTCTAACTGTGGAAGCTTTTTAACTGCCTCTAGGGGTGTGCAATCGGTCGGTTCGGTTCAAAACCGACCGATAAGAGGAAAACCGATAGAACCGAACCGACATGGCCAACCGACCGAAAACTGACCGATAGACTTTTTGAACCGAACCGATAAGACATGCTGAAATTTTTTTTTTTAATATCCAAAAAACCATAAATAAAACATTAAACATAAACCACAAACTCCCATCAAAACAAACAAACCAAATAAAACCAAAGTACCAAGCATCAAACATAACATAATCCTCCAAGTTTCCAACATACCAACAAACATCATCAAAAGTTCAAAACAAGCAAATAAAATCCAAATATTTAGACTATTACATAAGTTTGAAAATGTTCTAAACTTCATATCCAAAAGACCACAAGTACAACTACACTTCCAACTTCCAAGTTCCTTCATTTCTCCACCAAATTTTTCATTGTACCTACAATAAGAAAATAAGAAATATTATAAGAAATTAACATAAAAAACTAAAATATGATAAACAAAAAATCTTACCATCATTCCATTAAGATCACTCATTTATCAATTTCACTTCCTTGGCCTTCCTTTTCCTTGCCAATAGTAGAAATGCCTTGAAACAAATAT
The DNA here is from genome assembly GCA_026898455.1 of Plectranthus barbatus. Taxonomy (NCBI): domain Eukaryota; kingdom Viridiplantae; phylum Streptophyta; class Magnoliopsida; order Lamiales; family Lamiaceae; genus Plectranthus; species Plectranthus barbatus. Next base: position 204,490 of record JAPKLW010001097.1, read on the forward strand.
AAAAGATAAATAGATTAGTATAAAATGGTTAAGTAATAAAATGAAATTAAGTATTAACATTTAACAAACCTTCCTCATGTTTCTCATTGCTCATCAAATCCTCTTCAAAATCAATTGGTTTTTTAGATTTTCTCAACCAATTTTGAACACATGTAAGGCCTTCAACAATTTTAGGAGTTAATGAACTCCTAAAAGAATCAAGGACTCTACCACCAGTGCTGAAGGCCGATTCTGAAGAAACGGTAGAGATCGGCATTGCCAAAACATCCCGAGCAACAAGTGAGAGAATTGGAAACCTACATTGGTGTATATCCCACCACTTCAAAACCTCAAAATCATCATTACTACAATGTCTTTTTTCATCAAGATAAGTATCCAATTCGCTTTTGTTCATCAAATTCTCACCACTTTCTTCCTCAAATCTCATGAATCGGTCCCTCCTTTCATATCTCGCTTTCTTTTGAGGACGACTATCGGCAGAATCAGACAAATTAATCACAGTGCTCTGAGATGATTGACTACCAGTAGATGATTGGCTAATGCTAGAACTTTCAGATTGAGGTTGATGCAATTTTTTATAAAATTCAAACAATTCATTCAAGACAACCCTCAAACGAAATGCTAGCATCGAACCCTTCTCCTCTCCATACTCATCTTTAAAGAAAAACGAAATGAACTTGAACTTATACCGGGGATCAAGAACAACCGCCAAGTATACAAGTTGGTTCATTTGACTAGCATCTCCCCAATACTTCTCAAACTTGATTTGCATCTTCTGTCCCATTTCACTTATTAAAGGGCAATTCACATCAACTGAAGTGTTGACCCATTCACGAAGCAAGTTTCCAACAGTATCAATCTCATGATGGGCCAAATTAGATGTGACATGTAGGGATGCAGAAACTTTCAATGTTACCTCATAAAAGACCAACAAAATATCACTAATCCTCCTAGCAATATCCCAATCTTGTGGTGTTGGCACACCACTGTTCTCATCAGCATTTAGATGTAGCCTAAAATGAGGATCCTCAAGTTCAAAACGTTCAAATGCTTTCTCAAACTTAACTGCTACACTCAACATAGTATATGTAGAGTTCCATCTAGTTGGCACATCTAGAGTTAAACCACTCTTACATTCTATGTTTTCTTCAACACAACATTCATTCCATCTATTCAATCTTGCAGGTGAGTTTCTCACAAATCTAATAGCATCTCTAACCTTTTTGATAGATGGATTGATTACTTTCAAACCCTCACCAACAATCAAATTTAGAATGTGAGCCATACACCTCATGTGAATGTGTTGTCCCTTAACAACATCACACCCCCGACTAGTCAATCTCCCTCTCAAGTAAGCAACACAAGTGTCATTGGCACTAGCATTATCTACAGTAATGGCTAACACTCTAGCAATACCCCATTCACGAAGACAACCATCAATCTGTCTACCCATCTCCTCCCCTTTATGACTCTCAACTGGACAAAATTGAATGATTTTCTTATTCAACTTCCATCGTTTGTCAACATAGTGAGCAGTGATACACATGTAATTAGTTTTTTGCATTGATGTCCAAGTATCAGTAGTAATGCAAATAGTAGTACCAGAATTTCTAAAAAAATCACGCAACTTGACTTTTTCATCTAAATAGAGTTGGAATACATCCCTAGATATAGTCCAACGTGAAGGAATCTTGAACTTAGGACATATAACCCCAACAAACTCAAAAAACCCTTCACCCTCCACCATGCTAAATGCATACTCATCTTTGATAATCATCTCTACAAGCTTTTTCCTAGCTAAAATAGGATCAAATTTCCAAGTAATTACCCCAACAGACTTGTCATCCCCCGGTTTCAAAACAATTTGTGACTGCGTATTATCACTCCTTAAAGGACTATTGAGACAACTATTCATATGTGTTTTTAGACTAGTTGTGCCATTCCTTTTAGGGTCACAAAAGTAACTCTTTGGGCAGTAATTGCACTGACCTTTTTTTTGCCCATCCTCATCTTCAAATACCGTGAAATGATCCCACACGTCGGACCTCTTTTTTCTCTTATTTGGATGAAGTGGTGGCTTGCCTGCTGACACCGAAGCTTGTTGTTCACTAGGAACCTGAGTTCCTCCAGTAGATGATGGTGTTGATGATGGAGTTGCATCAGAGGGTGGTGTTGATGATGTGGACATCTTATATCTGCAGCAGCAAACAACAAAACACAATCATTTATGAACAAAACAACCAATTCGAATATATTTCAGCAAGCAATGCCAAAGCAGCACCAAGGCAGCAACCAATGCCAAAACAACCAGCCAACAACCATTGCAAAAACAACCAACAATACAACCAGTTGGAATATATTTCAGCACCAACCACCAAGCCAGCAACAAAATAGATAATATCAGATAATCTATTTTAAATTTTCAATGAACAATTTCACTTCACTCATATATATGGACTGCAGTGCTTTGATAATAACATGATTAACATTTAACATCCCTTCAGAAAAATGAAAAAAATGATGGCAATCGGCAGAAAAATTACCAAGCAATGTTAAAGCAACCGAGACCGAGAGGGGGGGAGCCAACTGTCATCTGTCGAGCAGGGGGACGCGAGCAGCCGAGGCTGAGCCGCCGAGGGGACACGAGCAGGGGACGCGAGCAGGGGGGACGCCGACTCCGAGCAGGTGCGGTGAGCCGGTGACCGGAAGAGAAGAGAGCAGGGAGCCGAGCGAGAGGAGAAGCCCAGCGATGGAGATTGCCAGATTGGAGCGAGAGCGAGAGTGGCTGCTTCTGCTTCGACGCGAGCGATGGAGCGAGAGGGGTGGGTCGAGCAGGTGGAGCGGCGCGCGAGCACCAACCGTCGGACCGGTGCAGTGACCGGCGACGGCGAGCGTGAGATGGGAGATGGCGAGGGGTGTGGTGTACTGGTGCGGGTGCGGTGCGGCTAGGGTTCGACGGGTTTGAGAGAATTGAGAATCTGAATGAGAAATTAGATTAGGAATTTAGGATTAGGTTTTTAGAATTTTTTAAATATTAAAATATTATATATATATATATATATATATATATATATATATTAAATAATTAATTAAATACTTATCGGTCGGTCGGTCGGTTTATCGGTGCAAAATTATAACAACCGATAACCGACCGATAAGCTATCGGTTTTCTTCATTCAAAACCGCCAACCGACCGACCGAAAACCGAACCCACCGAATTCGTTCGGTTCGGTCGGTTTTCTTCGGTTTTTTCGGTTCGGTTCGGTTTCTGCACACCCCTAACTGCCTCCGACAAAGCAGTTCCTGATACTGCATAGCTACTTGCAATGGTAAGGCGTTGAAGATGACTTGAGCTGTTGAAAGAGTAGAACACAAGACCACATTATGTGATTCTTGGATAAGAATGTCAACCCAACAGCATAGAGGAAATTAACTTCTAAAAACATAAACAAATAAGAACAAATAAATTGAAAAAATAGCAATAGCAGAGTCGAACAAATATGATGAGCCAGGGGAATGACAAAAAGGGTAAACTACCAAAATCCCAAAATTGCAAAAAGTTTTGTAGTTCTTCAACTGAAAGCATGATCCTCACAAGTTCAGTTAACATGGTTCAAGCCCACCAAAGTAAATTCAAAGAGTTGGTCTCCTAAGAGACGGTCTCATTATTTTTTTATTGTGAGACAGATTTTAATACATCATTTCAATATGTTAAATAAATCATTTCATTTTTAAGAATTACATTATTTGCAACAAAAAAATACATCATTTGCAATAAAGAAATACATCATTTCATTAAACTCATATCACAATAAAAATGGTGAAACATTATTTGCAATAAAGAAATACATCATTTCATTAAATTCGTCTCACAATAAAAATGATGAGACCGTCTCATCTGAGACTTTGCCAAATTCAAATACATAGCAGTTTCTTATAGTAGGGTTTTAACTGAATATGGAGAATTTCACATACTTGGAAGTTCTTTCAATTCTAGGATTAAGCAAAACACGTCCACAAAAGAAAACCCAAAAAAGAAGTGCACAATTTGATGCAAGAAAGCCAGCCATATGCTAACACGAGAAAACAATTCCAATTCCTTTTGCAAAACAAGTGGAATTCCGAGAATTGGTAAAGTATAAATCAAAAAGCAAATTGAGCAGAGAATCACGATTCCGGTAATTAATGAAGGGGAAAATCTTACCGATCGACAATGTAGCGTAGCAATGAATTATCGCCGAAACAAACGATCCTTATGTCAGTCAGTTGCCCCTGGCTACGGTCCACTACGCAGCGGCACATGCGATCATAAACCCGGGCAGTCGCAATGTAAGGATCCGGAGCTACCAATTCAACCACCCGCCACATAGCCGGATTCCGGCAGACATTCCGCCATGTACTACACACTAACTGTGCACTCTCCAATCTCTCTTTAGTGCCCAGCCTCTGCAGGATATTAGCCGCCACATCTCCCGGCAGCTCGATCTACGGCGGCGGCGGAATGTTGTTGCTGATTTTTGGCTTCCGCGGTTCGCGTTTCCTTTTCCCCAATTTTATATGCATCCAAATCCAACCAAACCCCATTTTTCAGACTTATTTTGTGCATGGATTTCGAAATGGCGATTCTGATTCTAATTCTGTTGTAGGCCGGGATTTATGTATTGTATTAATTAATCGATATGATTAATACAGTAGAATAAAAGCAGAAAATTAAACCAAGTGTCAGAGGAGAAGAACAGTTTTCATTGGGGGGGGGTTGCAATGTTTGGTCGAAATTGGCCAAGTCGGTCAAATCAAATTAATTTGGCTGATTTGACTGATTTGAAAAAAATGATTAGTCGGGTTGGTTTGAAAAAAATAATTAGTCGGGTTGATTTGAAAAATCTCAAATCGGATGATTTGGTTTGGCCGACGGTATGAAGGATGAAACCGGTCCGGCCGTATAAATAATATAATTTTAAATATAATAATGATAATAAAATATTATTTGATAAAAAGCTAAAATATCAATTATATTGATATATATGTCCGATGTTTATATTCTTTCGAATTATAACCCTATAAATCAACTTATATATAATTATTTCTTGCAACCATAATATTATTTATTTATTATCTATCTCATATTTATAATTAATGACAAGCAATACATATTTATATTAGTTTTATTTTGTGTATCATTTTTTCATTAATTTTTAATAATAAAATTGATATACAAGTTTCATTTTTTTGTAATACTTTTAGTTGAATAATCTTCAAACCGTTTAAACCAGTCGAACCAAATCGTTTTAATATGGTTTGGCCGGTTTGGTTTGAAATAATTATTTGGCTGGTTTGATTTGTGAAAATTTCAAACCGTACCTATTGATTTGGTCCATATTTTACCTCTTAAACCGGTCAAACCGAACCGTGCATACCCCTAGTTTTCATTAGTTTTCCAACTTCAATTCAAATAATCACTCTGTTCCTATGATACAAGTTAGTGTTTTTGTCAAAAGTTATTTATAAAAATAGCATTAATTAATCTCTATTTTTATACTATTACTTTTAATATTTTTATTTTTTTAAAAAAATTCAGAAGAGCAATTTTAAATTATTAAAAAATAATATAAAATATAAAATTTAAATCATATAATTAAAACGGTCCTAAAATAGTAACTCAATTCAAATACTAGTAATGATCTCATTTTTTTAAAAAAAGTTGTCGATAATTTAGATGGAGAAGAGTTTGAAACTCTTTTAATTATAATAAATATAATAGATTATATGTGTTGGGGTCTGTGATAAAACAACCTAATTACGGGTCCAAACATACGTCCCATAAAATGTTTTGCATGAAATGAGGGAAAGACAGTCCAAGGAAAGTAGTTTGAAGAGAATGACTGCCCAAATAAAGCAGTTCGAAAAGAAAGATGGCACGAAGACAGTTCGACCAAGTAAAGTCCGAATTCGGCAACTCGAGAGCAATTCGATCAAGTCAAGAAGGGAATGGAGGAGTAAAGATATCGAATAAATCTTACAAACTGCCTAACGGTCAGGAAGAGCTATTTAATGATAAGGAATTATGATCTCGAGCTTTTCGGGAAAAACACACGCGGAAGACCCGAAACTCATTAATTGTCACCTGGCGGAAAACTAGAAAACGTTCAAAGTTCGAATATGTCCATAAATACCTTTTTGTACACTTATTTTTGGGATATCTATACTCGAGTATATGAAATTCTTATTATTTTCTATTTTCAAGAAGAAAAACACTGTAATTCTCGCTTGAAATGGTGATTGGACAAGTTCTGTGATCAGCACAAGCATAGCATGATTCTGATTTGTATTTCGGTTTGATTTAAGAGTTTATTTTCTCATCCAATTTAATTCGTTATTTGCAATTTCTGTTATTATTTCCGTACAACCTAATTATTTAACGAAGATCACCCTCAACAATATATTATAAATAAACTTTTATTTATATTTATTGAGTAATTAATTCTATTAGTTGATAGGATAGTTTGTATATATTACATACTCCCTTGAGTCCCTTCATTCCAATTATTTGATTCAAATTACTATTTTAAAATTCAGTATCTTATAAGCATGCAAAGTATATTGGCATCAATTATCATTTTGTACGTGAACACCTTGAGTCTGGCTATCTGCATACAAAATTCGTGCCTTCAGCCCTCCAGCTCACTGACAACTTCACCAAGAGTCCTCGTCCAGCTTTTGAAATGTTCCGGTCCAAGCTCTAGTGTCTCTTAATCCCATGTTTTGCTTGCGTGGAGTGTTAAAAGATATTGAAAATAATCTTAAAGATTCTATAAATTGATACAGTTTGATCTTTTCCATTTTTTTATTTTTTATTTTTAGAAAATTTCCATATTTCTTGTATATTTGTAACTTAGTAACTTTATGTACTTGTTTGTAAATTCATTTAATTGTGGAAAATAAAGATACTTATTAGCTTAGCACATTGAAATTGAACAGGGATATTGAGCGGTTGGGCGGGATTTTGCTACACTATTTGAACTGGTTAGTTTTATTATATTAAATAGAAACTAGATTGTTTTAATATATTGAATAGATAGATTTCAAATTCCTTCCCTTCTGCGTTTCAGTTTGTAGCCATGGGAAGAAGGAAACACAAACCGAGGAAACCGAGAATCAGCAATAAAATTCCGGCGATTGCGGCGGCTTCTTCGTCCTCGGCTTCAATACTACCGCCGCCGCCGCCGCCGTGGATCGAACTGCCCGGAGATGTGACGGCTAATATTCTGCGGAGGCTGGGCACCGCAGGGATGCTGGAAAGTGCACAGAAAGTGTGTACTACCTGGTGGAAAGCTTGTCAGGATCCCGCCATGTGGCGAGTGATCCATTTGCGGAACCCGGCGCAGTTGGAGGATGCGTATAATAGCATGTGCCGCCGTGCGGTGGATCTCGGCCAGGGACAGTTGATCGACCTTTCTATTGAATGCTTCGGCGACAAGGAGTTGATTGGATACATTGCGAATCGGTAAAATCTCCGCTCTCTCAATACTACTACGCTGTTCTCGTTTATATCATCTCCGCCGCTGAATTTTGCTGATTTAATCCCTGCATTATTGTTTGTGCCTCTTGAAATCCCTAATTTCAGAGAAGGAAATTGAGATTTGGGGATTTTGTATTTGCTTTGTGATTCACTTCTCTTAGTTGAGAAATTGAGTGTTTATAGCAGCAAATGAGCTTCAGATGTAAGTCACCTTTTCTGAACTTATTATCCTATTCCCTCTGATGTTCTCCATTTTTAAATCCCTGCATTATTGGTTCTAATTTCAGAGCAGAAAATTGAGATTTGGGGATTTTGTATTTGCTTTGTGATTCACTTCTCTTACTTGAGAAATTGAGTGTTCATAGCAGGAAACGAGCTTTAGATGTAAATCACCTTTTCTGAACTTATTATCCTATTCCCTCTGTTTTAGCATCTTCCGAGTATTTGAATCAACTGAAGGTTGTGATTTTCATAAACATCTCCTGCAGATAGAGGGTTAAACATGTTTTTTCCTGATTGTATGATGATTATGCCCCGTGATGCTTTCCGAAGTTTCTATTTCTTTCTCTCCCTCCCTTATTTCTCCAAAAACTTTAACCTTCCACTTTTTTCACAGTTCATGTAATCTCAAACGTCTAACACTTCGAGGTTGCTGTAACATATATGGAGACTATTTGTCTCAAGCGGTTGAAAAACTTCCCGAGTTGGAAGAGTTGCACCTCACAAATATGCCCTCAGTTAGGGCTGAAGATGTTAGAGCTATTGGCCTTGCTTGCCCGAATTTGAAATCATTCTCCTGCAATGGCCATGGGTGCAAGCATCCGCGTATAAAAGATTTGTACTATTCTTACAGTTATGAATCAATCGACGAGCCTCATCCATATGATTACGCTCTAGCAATCAGGGCAAGCATGCCGAACCTGCACCATCTACGACTTTTTGCTCAGTGGACTTCAAACAGAAGTCTTGAAGCCATTCTTGATGCCTGTCCACACCTCGAATCACTTGATCTCCGGCAATGCTATGATCTCGATCTCAGTGGGGATTTAGGCAGGAGATGCCGTGAGCAGATAAAAGATCTTAGGCTCCCTTCGGACTCAGCCAGCGATATACAACATCTTGTTGGTGGACCATCTGACTGGGATGATAATTCTCGTGATCTTTATGATGACCCGTTGTCTGATAACTTCAGCGATTGTGATTATTATTGTGACTATGAGGATTATGATGACTACTCCTTTGGTTATTATTCTTTGGGGAACGATGGTATTGGTGGGGGGTTTTTCTTCTAAGCACCCGAAGGTGCAATTTGCTAAAGGTTTCATAGTTATGTTTTGATATGAACTATTTCTCTCCTGTCTTAGCTTTTCTTTACTGATTTCTGGCTTAAGATGTGGACTATAATAGTCGTTTTGGAGGTTCTCTCTGTATGTGCTGGCTAGTAGACTTCAACTGGATTTTGGCATCATTCTGGAGGTTCTTCTCTCTCTCCTTTGCATCTAGTGATATGGATTGGACCCTTTTTTGCTTTTCCATGGTTTTCTTGCTTCACTTCTCGACTCGAATTTATCCTTTGCAAAAATGTACAATTTGATATTTTTGATTGCATGCTCATGTATTTACTTATTACCACCACACACAACCGAGTTTAGGTTGTGTAGATTGGGTTTTGCATCAACCATGTTTGTTGCACTGATATTAAAAAAACTCAAAATAAATAAAAAAAATTTGTTCGTGTTCGGAGTATAATGGTGAAAGTATTATGAATTCGAGCTTTTTTTAGGATATACGAGTTTTTAAATTAATGTAATTTAAAAAAATAATAATAAATTAAGGAATATCCTCTTTGACAACAAATTCATATTTGCAACTTTCTATATAAATATACCATGTTTGCTATTTTTTAAACAATACAGGTGTAGCTTTTTAGTATTTATTTTAATATATAACCTTTGTAAACACGAATCCTGTTTCATCTTCATAATTGTGTTTGATCTGATTTTTTTATATTATTATGATTAAATATACAATATAAAATATAATTTATATTATACTCCCTCTGTTCCATATTTTTGTTCCCTTTTGCTTTTGACACAATAACTAATGACATAGAGATAAAAAAAATTAATATTTTATTGATAAGTGTAGATTAATTTATCATTTTGAATAAGGGAAATTAATATCTTATTGATGAGTTTAGATGTAATTACCATTTTAAGTAATAGGACATACCAAAAAAGAAAATGAAACTAATAAAGTGGAAAGGAGGAAGTAATAATAAGTTAAATTCCCACAAAATAACTATGAAATCAAACTGAGCAGCATTATTACCTCCAAAAAAGCCCACCCAATCATCACATGCAAATGCAAAGTTTATTACTCTTTCCATCCCGTCATATTTAAAATTCTTAAATAACAACCTATTTATAAGCATACATAATATCTTTCTCAACTAATTCCCTAGAACATGAAAGGTATGAAAATATAAAATATTTAATCAAAATCCTATCTTATGGAAATATAAAAAAAAAATCATATCTTTAAATAAAATCTTCAATTGATCCTTATCGATTGCTTCATGGAACCTTCCAATCTATTTGACATTCTCAATTATGATGTTTGACTTTGATATAATAGATGGGTTTGATAAATATTTTCAATTTAGATGATTGATTTTTTAAGTTTATAGGTTTATAAAATAATTAAAATATTATATAAAAATAATTAATTTAATAATAAAAATAAATAAATAATATATTTTTTATTTTATAAATATAAAGTTAAAGATAAAAATAAATGATTATTTTAATAATATTATTATAATATTTTAGAATTCTATTAAAAATAAATAAGAAAATAATAATAAATTAACATGAAATAAAATAAAAATAATTAATAAATTTGTTGATGAGATTTGGAAATGAGAATAAAACCCACCATTTTTTAGGATTTTTGTTGATTATAAAGTATTTGGGTATATTCTCATTTTCTCAAACTTATACCCTTCAATCTATCAACCGGACCCTTTTTTTTCATTTACACACCAATAAAATATTAATTTTATCATACTCATAAATATTGGTTATAGTTAGGCGTGTAATCGAACCGAGTCAAGTCGAGTAATGTCGTGCTCAAGTTTGACTCGTTTAGTTTTGAGTCGAGCTTCGAGCTTTTTATTGAATACTTTTATATTCACGAACTTTATCGAGCCTAAACAAACTTTCTAAATTTAAAATTTATTTAAGATTTTTATTATTATTTTGAAAAAAGAGTTATTTATTAAATAACATCATATTCATGCTCAAAATCTATTTTCTTCATTATTATAAAGCTTTATCATTATTGTTACTCTTAAACCAAGAAAATATTATTTTTATAAAAGTAATTATTTTATATTTCTTACTAATTTTAGCTCACGAGCTCACTAGTCGAATACTACGATGTTCAAGTTTGGTTCATTTAATAAACGAGTTTTACTAAATAAACTCGAATGAGTTTTTATCGAATCGAGATCCGAGTAGTTCACAAACAGTTAGGTTCATTTACACCCTAGTTATGGTGTCCAACCAAAATTAGAGTATAAAAAATAGTGATGTATTGAATTAATGAAGAAGTGAATAAAATGTGTGATAAAGGCTGAGAAATTGCTCAATCTTTCAATCATTTCCAAGATAAAGGATGACAGGCAGTCTTTCTTTATACTAGAAAAATAAAAGTTTTAATTGAATTGAAGAATATTTGATTTTCCAAGATATGCCTAGCCCTAGGCAAAACAATTGTAGAGTAATTGAGCAATCAATAGTATTATATATTCGAAACGTCACAAAAAATGTCTAGTTGGGAAGATTGCAAGATATCTTGGAATTGAAAAACAAAGCAATTACTCTATATTTCATCCCACATAGGGGTAGCAATTTTTGATCCGATTTGTTAATCCGACACGAATCCGCACGATAATAACGGATACGGATTGAGACTTATCAGATATGTATCCTTATCGGATCGACACGATAAGGACACGAAAATTTTGGATTGGATTCGGATTAGATACGGATCGAATTGGATAATCCAATAAATGGATCGGATACGGATATCCGTTAATAAATTAGTAAAAAATATTTATTTTTAAAATATAATAATTAATTAATTAATTTTGATATATTAGTTTAGATTTAGAGTTGTTTCAAAAACTCAAATCTCTTAGTTTTTCATTGTCCGTGTCCCATTTTTTTTAATTCACCAAAAAAAATATTTATTTATCTATTCATTATATTTTGTAATATTTATTTTCTTCTATCAAAATTTATAACTTTTTTTTTTTCTCAACTTCAAGTTTTCAATTAAGTTGTATCAACCGATTAACTACCTGGTGAAATCTAAAATTTAAATGTTGATGAAAGTATTATAGATTCGTCTAAATACTCATTCATTGTTTCAACTCTTGCAATTTTACCATGATAGCTGAAAGGTATTTATTGTAATTTATTTTATTTGTTATAAATTTTAAAATTTTAATTAATATTTATCGCCGTCAAAATTGTAAGTAGAGTATTGACAACTAAGGTGAATAATTGATAAGTATTTAGAAATGAGCAAGTTTGACCACTAGTATTTGAATTTAAGATTTATCTATGTTTCTTGGGATATTTGATTAAGGATTTTAGTTTTAAATGAAATTGCAGTTTTTTTTATTTATTTAACACAAGATTTGAATAATCAAATATAAATGTTTTGTAATATCTTATCAAATTTATATTTGATTATAATTGTGTTTATTGAAATAGATTCTTATTGAATTATTTTGATTTGGATTATTATTGGATCTTTATCTGATCGGATCCATAACGGATCATTCGGATTGGATACTTATCGGATCCTTAACAGATACGGATCGGATTCGTGCGGATACGGATTTTAGCTTAACGGATCGGATACGGATATGGATTTTGATTTTTCTTAACGGATCGGATACGGATTTGACCTTAACGGATCGGATCGATAACGGGTTGACACGATAAGGATCCGATCCGCACGAATTACCACCCCTAATCCCACATCTCCAGCAGCTAATTTTATAATGCAGTCCACTATTTTTATTTTGCATTTTAGATTTGCAGTTTTCATTTTTCATCTCAGCAGTCAACTCTATATTTCACTCTATAAAAAATATTCTATTTTGATTCTTCTACTTTTATTTAATTTTCTTAATCAAATTATTATATCATATTTTCACTTATATATTAGTATTTATTTTCATATTTTTAACAAAATTATAAATAAAATATATTTTCACACAAAATAACCATTTTATTTAACATAATAAAATCATACAATAATTGAAATCACAACATATTATTCTTATGCATTTGTATTGTATTCTACTTTATATAAGTTATTAATTTATAGTTTATTTTAATGTTTTTACTTTAAAATAATTATTAATATTTACATAACTTTAAAATAATAAAAGAAAAACAATTGCAACCAAATACAAAATATAGGATACAAGTAAAAAAAAAAGAGATTTATTTGTGAGAAGAGAAAAATGCAATTGGGTGAATAGTTCAACCTCAAAAATGGAGGTGAACTATTCATGTTTTGCTAAAATGAGAATGGAAATGGCAAAATAAAAATGCTACTGGACTTGATTGTTACTGCATTTTGCCATAAAATTGCATTTTGCAATGCTTGTTGGAGATGGTCAAATCTCATTTTTACACTTTTTCTCTCCAACCCAACTGCAACTGAGGACGCAAAATGAGTTTTTGGGTTTCTCTCTCTTTCTTCATACGCATATATGCGTAGGGGTGTAATCGAACCGAGTCGAGTAATGTTGTGCTCAAGTTTGACTCGTTTAGTTTCGAGTCGAGCTTCGAGTTTTTTTATCGAATACTTTGATGTTCATGAACTTTATCGAGCTTTAATCGAGCCTAAACGAACTTTCTAAATTTAGAATATATTTTAAATTTTTATTATTATTGTGAAGAAAAAAGTTATTTATTCAAAAATTAATATCATATTCAATTTCAAATTCTTAAATTTTTCATTATTAAAAGGATTTATCACGAGCTCACGAGTCGAATACTATGATGCTCAGGTTTGGTTCGTTTAAAAAACGAGCTTTACTAAACGAGCTTTTATCGAGTCGATATCCGAGTAACTCACGAACAGTTTGGTTCATTTACACCCCTATATATGCATCCCTACTGTAGCATGCCACAAATTTTTCCTTTATTTACAAAATAATCCCTTAATTTTATGTCTTTCAACTGTTTTGACTCTTTTATCACATGTTTCCTTATATTTTTTTTTATTTTGTTTACAAGATTATATTATCATTTATCTTTTTAGTTTAGCTTAATTATTTAGTTTTTTTATTTAATTAAATGTTAAAATAATATTTACGCAATTAATAATGTAGAATATAGATAGAAAAGAATTAACAACATTTAATCATACACCTAATACATTGTAAATTTAAAAAAAAAAGTCGTAAATGTATGAAACTAATAAAGGGGTGAAATTGAAAGTTTGATAAATATATTGGTTGTACGTGATAAATATAAAAAGTTATGAAAAAAAAATTTATTTGAGTTTGAGTTTGGTGTTTTGGGTTGAAGATAAATTACTGTTTGATTCGGACGCGGATCCTCTGCAGGGGAGGGGAAGCACAGCACCCTGCTGTGTCCCCTCAAAATGACGACACGTGTCCGTTTTTATTATTTTTGTTTTTCTCTTTTATTTATATTTACTTTTGTTTTTATCTTTTCATTCAACCGCTTTTTTTTTCATTTCCTTTCAACATTTTGATAATTTTAGTTTTATGATAATAATAATTGTTAATTAGTGTTTCTTTTATAAAAAAAATTTATTTTATAAATACAAAGAATATGAATATAAAATACCTAATATTCAAGTGTATAATATTTAAATTTAAAAAAGAATATAATATTAAAACAACAATTGTCTGCATAGGGGCGGTAATTTCTGACTCGACCCGACAACTCGACCTGAACCTAACACGAAATTAACGGGTTGGGTTAACTCATTTAAATGTTGGGTCAGTTTTGGGTCGAACCCACAAACCCAATTAAATTTTGGGTACGGTTTGATTTAATTTCTGGTTGACCCACGTAACCCGAATAACCTGCAAAATTAATCAATTTTAAATTTTAATGGTTACTAGCTTTACACCCGCGCGATGCGCAAATTAAATATATGTTGTTTTATTTTACAATATTAATATATATATATATATATATATCATTTTTAGCAATTTTTTAAATGTTTGATTATTCATTAATATTACATATAAATTGTTATAACACACACACACACACACACACATACATATATATATATATATATATATATATATATATAATAAAAAAAATATACCTAACACAAATTCTAGTTTACTCTCTCCGTCCCAGATTAATAGTCTCATTTACTTTTGGCACAATAACCAAGGCATGTGAGTGTAGAATGAGTTGAGTGGAATTAATATTTTATTATTGAGTGTGAAAAAGTTACCCTTTTTAGAAACGGGACTATTAAAGTGGGACGCACGAAAATGAGAAATGAGACTATTAAAGTGGGACGGAGGGAGTACTATATTTACTACTCCCTCCGTCCCACTCCAATTGACACACTTACCAAATTGGGCGTCCCAACCAAATTGACACATTTCTAAAAATGGCAACTTTTTCACACTCAACAATAAAATATTAATCCCACTAACTCATTCTACACTCACAACTTTTAATTTCCGTGCCAAAAAGAAACATGTCAATTGGCATGGGACGGAGGGAGTATTTTTTAAATAACACAATTTTGCTATATCTAATGAGAAAATGGTTTAATCAAACCTCACAGAATTTGAGTTAGGTATATTTCTTTTTATTTTTATTACAAATATATATATATATATATATATATATATGTGTGTGTGTGTGTTTGTTATAACAATTTAAATGTAATGTTAATGAATAATCAAACATATTTAAAAAATTACTAAAAATGATATATATATATATATATATATATATATATATATATAATATTGTAAAATAAAACAACATATATTTACTTCGTGCATCGCGCGGGTGTAAAACTAGTATACCATTAAAATTAAAAATTGATTAATTTTGCGGGTTATTCGGGTTACGTGAGTCAACCCGAAACTAATCCAAACCGTACCCAAAATTTAATTGGGTTTGCGGGTTCGATCCAAAACTGACCCAACATTTAAATGAGTTAACCCAACTCGTTAATTTCATAGGTTCAAATCGAGTTGTCGGGTCGAGTCAGAGGTTGCCGCCCCTATGCAGCACAATTGTTGTTTAATTATTATATATTTTTTTAAAACTTAAATATTATACACTTGAATATTAGGTATTTTATATTTATATTCTTTGTATTCATAAAATAAATTTTTGTTATAAAAGAAACACTAATTAAAAATTATTATTATCATAAAACTAGAATTATCAAAATGTTGAAAGGAAATGGAAAAAAAAAACGATTGAATGAAAAGATAAAAGCAAAAAGTAAATACAAATAAAAGAGAAAAGCAAAACTAATGAAAACGGACACGTGTCGCCATTTTGAGAGGGCACAGGATGGTGCTATGCTTCCCCTCCCCTGCAGAGGATCCGCATCCGTTTGATTCGGCACTTACTCTATTTTGGGTTTGAGTTTGGTGTTGCGGATTGGAGATGGTTTAATGCACTGTACCCCAAATATTGACAAGACACTCTATTTTCTCTAGCTTTCATGTCTAATTGTTTTTATTTTAATATAAATATATTTATTCAAATTAATATATTCGATGTTTTCCCAAAAGTTTTTACAAGGACTTTTCATTTTCAAATAGTTGATATTGAATCATCTCTCATATTTTGATAAGAATAATTAGAGATTAGGGCAAAATTAATAATATACATTATTTATAAGTATATTAGAGATAGGAGTGTAATCGAACCGTTTTGAGTCGAGTAGTGTCGTGCTCAAGTTTTACTCGTTCAATATCGAATCGAGCTTCGAGCTTTTTTATCGATATTTTGAAGCTCATGAACTTTATCGAGCCTTAACGAACTTTCTAAATTTGAAATATATTTAAAATATTCATTATTATTTTAAAAGAAAAAAAATCATTATTTCTAAATTAATATCATGTTCATGCTCAAATTCTAGATTTTCACATTTTTTAAAAGACTTATCATTATTGTTACTCTTAATTCTTGAAAGATATTAATTTTATAAAATTAATTATTTTATAGTTCTTACTAATTTTAGCTAACGTGCTTGCTCATGAGTTGAATACTATCATGCTCAAGTATGATTTGTTTAATAAACGAGCTTCTCTAAACGAGCTCAAACAAATTTTTATCGAATCGAGATCCGAATAGCTCACGAATAATTTGACTTATATACAATCATAATTAGAGATAAGCAGATTTATTTGTTATATTTGCGGAGTTGGGTGAAATATCTATAAAACACTACCAACTTTCCGCCTTAAATAATTCCCTTCACCCAAATAAACGTACAATTTGAAATTCATTTCCCTTGTGCGTTTCAGTTAGAAGAGAAGCCCTTATCCATCGCCATGGGAAGAAGCCCTTATCCGCCGCCGTGGATCGAACTGCCGGTAGATGTGACTGCTAATATTCTGCGAAGGCTGGGCACCGCAGAGATGCTGGAAACTGCGCTGAAAGTATGTACTACCTGGTGGAAAGTTTGTCGGGATCCCGCCATGTGGCGAGTGATCAATTTGCGAAACCCGGAGCAATACATTGATGTGGACGATATGTATAGTATGATGTGCCGCCGTGCGGTGGATCTCGCCCAGGGACAATTGATCGACCTTTCTATTGAATACTTCGGCGACGAGGAGCTGCTTCACTACATCGCCAATCGGTATAATTTTCTACAATCTCAATACATTCATTCGTTACTTATATCATCTGATGTTGTGCTCTGTTGAATTCTGCTGATTTAATCCGAAATATATGCAAATGAGATTTGGAGATGTTGTATTTGCTTGGTTGTGATTCACCTCTCTTACTTCAGATTTCACAAAATTGAGTGTTTACAGGAAGTGTTATTCTAATGAAATCACAGTTTCAGAACTTAATTCCCTCTTCCCTCTTGTTTAATTTAGACTTTGAACTAGAAATCAATTGGAGGTTGTGATCTTCGTAAACGCTTCCTGCAGAAACAGGGCTAAGCATGCCCCGTGAAGAACCTCATTGGCATATTATTGACTAGTTAGCATCCATTTTCCTGTTTGTATGATCACAATATATATGCTCTGTTTTGTTTTGTTTTATTTTGGTGGTGTTGGCCCTTTTTACATAGTAAGCATTCTCTATCTGAACCAATGCAGTAGTTCTTGCTTTTAGAAGTTTCTGTTTTCTTACTTTGTTTTGTTTTCTCCAAAATCTTTAAACCTTCCACTCTTTTCACAGGTCAAGTAAATCTCAAACGTCTAACACTTCGAGGTTGCTACGACATATACGGAGAAGATTTGACTCAAGCTGTTGAAAAACTTCCGCAGTTGGAAGAGTTGCACCTCACAGATATGTCATCAGTTGGGTCTGAAGATGCTATAGCTATTGGCCTAGTTTGCCCAAAGTTGAAATCATTCTCCTACAATGGCCTTGGGTTTAAGCATCCAAGTATACATCAATGGAATTACCAGACCATTATTGAAGAATATAATCCATGTGATCATGCCCTAGCAATCAGCAAGAGCATGCCTAATTTGCAACATCTGCGACTCTTTGCTCAGTTGATTACGAATACATGTCTTGAAGCAATTCTTGATGCCTGTCCACACCTCGAATCACTTGATCTCCGGCAATGCTATGATCTCGATCTCAGTGGGGATTTAGGCAGGAGATGTTTTCTGCAGATAAAAGATCTTAGACTCCCTTTGGACTCGGCCAGCGATATACAACATCTAGTTGGTGGACCATCTGATTGGGTTGTTGATTAATGGTCTTTATGATTCCAAGAATTGTTCTTCTCCCTCCATGGTTGGTGAAAAATGAGGGAGTGGAAGCGATTCTTGATGGCTTTCACCTCCTTGAATAACTGGAAATGCCCAAATCATAATGATGATTATGATTTGGAATTGGATGGTTATGACTATTTCTGATCATGGAAATCTCAAGTCAGGATGATTTTGGCATAGGGTTATGTTTTCTTGGTTCTGTTTGTATGCAGTTTTTGCCTGAAGGTATTAGCACAATCGTTGTGTAGAATGGTGAATACTAGTTGTTTTGAAATGGTATGTTTAAAAAGTCTACTAGTTACGCCACGAGTTGGGGATATTTCCTTTTTTTTTTTTTTTTTTGTTTCTTGTTATATATTCTTCTCTTTTCAGTCAATCGTTTCTTGTTGTACCTCCAAAAAAGCCCACCAATTCATCACATGCAAATGCAAAGTTTATTATTCTTCCGTCCTATTAAATTAGTCTTATTTTTTTATTTTTATCTTTCCTGTTAAATTAATCTTAGGGGGCATTTGGTTTTACTGAGTATGACTTTATTTTTTGGGAATTTAATACAATCCTCTCTCGTATCTGAATTATTTTGACACGTTATCCACGTATCCGGACATACTTGAAGCGTGCGAAACTATACCATTAAGTAGGCGTCAGTCTTTAACTCAATTTAATGGTAATTAAAATATTTTATTGACTGAATTGAATGATTGAAATCCTTAAATAACAACATATTAATAAGCATACATAATATTTTTCTCAACTAATTCCCTAGAATACGGAATATATGAAAATATAAAATATTTAATCAAAATCCTATCTTATGAAAATATAATAAAAATCATATCTTTAAATAAAATCTTCAATTGATCGTTATCGATTGCTTCATGAAACCTTCTAATCTCTTTGACATATCAGAGATTTAGAGTCATTCTCGATTATGATGTATGGAATTAACAAAGAATTGAATAAAATGGTCTTATTATTTAAAATAGTCATTTTTATAAAACACATTACAGTGTTAGCAACTCTTATAAACTTATCACAATTTTGGCCAAAAGTACAAATTTTTGCATTAGAATCAGTTTAAGTCTAATCTGTAGAAATCAGAGGCGCAATGGATCTTATTCCTCTAAACAAGGCGCATGTACAAATATATAGGCGAGTATGGCTGGCTAGAAGATATTCTAGGAAAGAAAAGATTTTACAGGATTACATGTGATCTATTCCTAATAATAGTACCAGCCATATCTCAATTATATTTAGTTACAACATGTTTAACACTCCTCCTCAATCAAAATCTTCTCTAGATTAAGATTGCCTTTGAACACTTCCAGTTGTCGCGCCGCTAGTGGCTTTGTTAGCCCATCAGCCACCTGATCCTTTGTTGAAACATGTTCTACATCAAGCAATTTCCTTGCAACTCTCTCACGCACAAAATGATAATCAACTTCAACGTGTTTCGTACGTGCATGAAACACTGGATTTGCTGAGAGATATTTGGCTCCCATGTTATCACACCATAGCTTTGCCTTTCTTGGTGCTTGAATCCCGATTTCCAGTAATAGAATTTGAATCCACATGATTTCTGCAGTTGCATTTGCTAATGCTTTATACTCTGCTTCTGTGCTAGATCTTGACACAGTTGCTTGTTTCCTTGCATTCCATGAGACGAGATTTGATCCCAAAAATATTGCAAAACCTCCTGTAGAGCGTTTGTCATCAAGACTTCCAGCCCAATCTGCATCACTAAATCCACTGACGAGAAGAGATGACGTTTTGCCAATCTTGAGCCCAAGTTTTGTCGTGTGTTTAACATAACTCAAAATTCTTTTAACTACAGCCCAATGAATAGTGGTGGGTGAATGTAAGAACTGACATACCTTGTTGACAGAGAATGATATATCAGGCCTCGTCAAAGTTAAATATTGCAGCGCACCAACTACACTTCTATATTCGGTAGCATCATTTGGACCAAGAAGATCTCCCTCATGAGCCGAGAGCTTTTCTGAAGTAGACATAGGAGTAGTGACTGGTTTACAATCACTCATCCCAACTCTTTTTAGTACATCCGAAGCATATTTTTCCTGAGTTAAAATTATGCCATCAGAAACTTTATTTACTTCAATACCAAGAAAATAGTGCAGATCACCCAAGTCCTTCAGAGCAAACTCTTTATTAAGATCAGTAAGCAAAGCCGAAGTTGCACTTGGTGTTGAACTAGCCACAATGATGTCATCAACATAAACAAGCACATACATACTGATGCTTCCTTTATTATAGAAAAACAGGTATGTATCTGCCTTCGACGATTTGAAACCCAAATCCTGCAACTTCATACTTAGTCTGGAATACCACGCTCTTGGCGCTTGTTTGAGTCCATATAAAGCCTTGTCAAGTCTGCACACATAATTCGGCAAAGATTTGTCCTCATATCCAGGTGGCTGTTTCATATATACTTCCTCTTCTAGTAAACCATGTAAAAAGGCATTTTATACATCTAATTGACGAATACTCCAACCTCTTGACACGGCAACTAAGAGAATAACTCTGATCGTTGCTGCCTTAACCACGGGACTGAAAGTGTCTTCGTAGTCTATTCCATACCTTTGCTTGAAGCCTTTAGCAGCAAGACGAGCTTTGTATCTATCAAGACTTCCATCTGCTTTTCTCTTTATTTTGTAGACCCATTTACGATTAATAATATTGGTGCCCTTCTTTGAAGGTACAAGATGCCAGGTCTTGTTTTTCATCAAGGCAGAGTACTCAAGATCCATAGCATCTTTCCAATTCTTATTTTCCAAAGCTTCATATATATTTTGTGGCTCTCCTGATGATGTAAAACATCCATATCTAATAGTGCAATCAGTATATACCTTAGGTTTGTGAATCCCAGATTGTAGGCGTGTTCTAGGCCGTGAATCACCAGGCACCACGGCTGGAAGTATAACGCCCTCTTGCACAGAAGATCCTGGAGCTGCCACTGACGATCCTGGGGGCAAATCCTCGACGGGATTAGTGTCAGTCGGAGCTGCAGAAACAGCCGGAGCAGAGGTAGTTTCGGTCTCCTGGGCAGGCGTGGACATGGCAACCTCCGGTTGGCTGAGGTCGACGGGTAGTGGCGCACTTTCGCCTGGTGCTGAATCAATCTGGGGATTGACGCCCGTATTTGCTGTGGACACACCATTCCCTTTACTCCTGATATCTGCACACACTTCATCACTTGTATTATTGTTGAATCAAACATATGATCATCTATTAGTTCTCCCCCTTGATCAGATGGTGATGGCTGAAGGTCAGGAGGAAGAAGGGAGATTTCATGACGAAGTCTAGCGCCTGTGTTGGGATGAAGTTGAGAAAAAGGAAAAACATTCTCATCAAATGTAACATCCCGAGAAATGTAGACCCGGCCTGTGGAAGGATCTAGGCACTTAAAACCTTTGTGCATGGGGTTATAACCCAGGAACACGCATTGCTTAGAACGAAACTGAAACTTATGAGTGTTATAAGGATGTAGATTTGGCCAACATGCACAACCAAAGACTCTAAGAGAGGAATAGTCTGGTTTTTGTTGAAACAATCATTCAAGAGGCGTGTCATAGTTTATGACTCGGCTAGGGGTGTGGTTGATTAGAAAGGTAGCAGCAACAAAAGCATCTTCCCAATATTTGAGAGGGATAGAAGCGTGAGCAAGGAGAGCTAAACCAACCTCAACAATGTGCCTATGTTTTCGTTCCGCAGCCCCGTTTTGTTGGTGAGCGTGAGGGCATGATACAAGATGGGAGATGCCAACTTGCTCAAAAAATGAGTGAAGCTTCTGATAGTCGCCTCCCCAATCAGTTTGCATTGCAACAATTTTTCGATCAAAGAGTCTTTCAACAAGATTTTGAAATTCATGGAATTTTTTAAAAACTTCAGATTTATGCTTGAGAAGATAAATCCACACATATTTGCTATAATCATCAATGAAACTAACATAATATTTGTTTCTTCCAACTGAGTTGGGTGGAGGTCCCCAAACATCTGAAAAAACAAGTTGCAAAGGTTGACTCGCAACACTATGCGACTTTAGGTAAGGAAGCTGGTGACTCTTTGCCTTTTGACAAGCATCACAAATAGACTCTTTATTTGATTCAACTAAGCAAGGAAGATTATTCATGCTAATAACTTTGGAAACAATGGGGGCGGATGCATGACCCAAACGACTATGCCACCTTTCAAAGGATGGCTTGACGACTCCAAAAGCTTGCTTTGCGGTAAATGAAGGAAGGAGGTATAGACCCTTGCGGCATGGCCCTCTAAGGATGGTGTTCTTCGTGGCCTGATCCTTGATTAAAAAATAGTCAGGGTGAAATTCAAGGAAAGCAGCATTATCATTAGTGAGACGATAAACTGAAACAAGATTTTTAGCAGCTTTTGGAACATGAAGATTATTGTTTAGGTGCAAATTACGAGTTGGGGTATGAACTATAGAATGACCAATATGTTTGATTACCATACCTGCACCACTTGCTGTATGAATTTGATCACCTCCATGATACTTGTCACGAACGGCGAGCTTCTCAAGATCACTGGTGATATTATCTGTGGCACCAGAATCCATGTACCAATTTTGGTCCATGGAATTGAGATTCATGGCAACAGCAACATGGCGTTCCTCTGGAACGTAATTCTCATCGAACATGTGCCAGCAATCAGTCGCCGTGTGTCCTGTCTTGAAACAGACCTGATAAATTGGGCGTTGGTTGTTGTTATGTGTTGTCGTTGGAATAGTAGGGAAGCTTCTGCGCTGCTGGTTTTGTTGGCCTGTGAAATTCGACCGTGAAGATTGTTGTTGTCCACGACCACGCCCACCTGATCCATGACCAAAGTTTTGCCGTCCACTTCAACCACGGTTGGGGCCACGCATTTGCTGACTCCCACCACGGCCGCCCCTTCCTGCTAAGTTTGCCGATGACGACGAACCAGTGCCAAGCTGCAACTCCAATCTAGTTTCAAAGCTTAACAATTGGGAGTATAATTAGGAAGGAGTGACAGGTTCTATTCTAGTTATAAGAGCAGAAACTAGAGGATTGTACTCAAGATCAAGACCATTGCAGATATACGTCACCAGTTCTTCGTCATCAAGGGGCTTTCCTGCTGAAGCCATCTCATCTGCAAGACCCTTCATCTTGCCATAGTACTGGGCAACAGTCATGTTGTCCTTCTTCGTCGTGGCGAGAGCGAGACGTGTACGTGCACGCGTGTGGGAGGCAAACATATGGTTGATTGCCTTCCAAGCTTCAGCGGAGGTCTTCACAATGGCGACTTGCGCCAAGATGTCCCTGGACAGGGACGTGAGAAGAAACCCTAGGACCTGCTAGTCCGCAGGGAACCATTCTTCATAGGCTGGGTTAGTGACCTTGACAATCTTGTCGTCGGTCGCCTTCTCATCAATTTTTTCAGATGGAGCGATGGCTTTGCCGTTGACATAGCGCTCCAATCTTGCACCTCGTAAGGTTGCAAGAACCTGTGCCGACCACATGGCGTGGTTATGACGGGTGAGCTTCTCTGTTACCTGAACGCCAAGGAGAGGGTTGGACGCCGAGCTTGAGAACGCCATTGCTTGAGATCTTGAATCGCCTAGGCTCTGATTACCATGTAGAAATCAGAGGCACAATGAATCTTATTCCTCTAAACAAGGCGCATGTACAAATATATAGGCGAGTATGGCTGGCTTGAAGATATTCTAGGAAAGAAAAGATTTTACAGGATTACATGTGATCTATTCCTAATAATAGTACCAGTCATATCTCAATTATATTTAGTTACAGCATGTTTAACATAATCTAGTAGTTAACTTCAATTTTTCACTAATTTAATAGAGAATGTGCATGAAAATGAATAAATTTTAATATAAAAACCAAATTTGGTTGCACAAAGATTTTCCAATAAATTTTTTTAAAAAAATCGGTCGCACTTGTAAATTTTAGAATTATTTAGACATAGTTTTTAAAATTTATTTTTAAAATTATAGGGCGGCTTTTTTGCCACCTGAGTGCGATCGGTCTCACCCTGCTAACACTCGATAGCACTCAATAATTATTTTTTTAAAAAAATAGCACTCGGTCTCATTTTAGTGGTACTCGAAATTTAAAAAAATAAAATAAAATAGCACTCGGTCTCATCCAAGTGGCAATCGGTAGCACTCGACAATTTTTTTAATTTTTTTAAAAAAGAACTTGGTCTCACTTAGGTGGCACTCGACAATTTTTCAAATTTTTTTTAAATAGCACTTGGTCACACCCAGGTGGCACTCGGTAGCACTCGTTAATATATTTTCTTTAATTTTAAAATAGCACTTGGTCTCACCCAAGTGATAGTCGGTCGCACTAGTTAGCACCTGTGTTGGCCACTAACAGTGTATCAGCCACGGTCTCACTCGGTGGCACTCGTGTTGGCCACAGACAGAGTGTTAACCGATCTCACTTGGTCTCACTCGTGTTGCCACTGTGTCAGTCGATCTCATTCGGTGGCACTCATAATTTTTTTTAAATAAAGTAGCACATCACAATCGGCCACTCTCTCTTTGCTTACTTTTTTTTCACATTTTTTCACAGATCAAATTCAAATTCAACCAAAAAAATTATGATAAATTCATGAAAAAAATGTACTTTTGGCTATATTTGAAATATGTACATAAAAGTGGCCAAATTCAAAAGGTGTTTTAATCAATTGAGCTATTCCAAATTTTTTCTCAATAAAATGTGTGATGAAGGCTAAGAACTAGTTCAATCAGTCATTTCAATCAATTCCAATAGGTTGATTCTAAATGCAGCCACAATTTTTCTCCACACAGTTCTTTTCAAAAAAAAATATCATAATTTTATCCTTAATAATACACGTGATTCATTATATATTAGAGATAACCAGATTAATTTGTACTCCATTCGTCCCACTTTAATTGTCTTTATTTCTTTTTTTCGTCCGTCCCATTTAATTATTTTTTTATCTAAAATAAAAATTTATTATCCATTCATTAATAAAATAATAATTTTCTTTATTTTTACTTGCATTGGCTATTGTGGTTCGAAGAGTACAAATAAATGGGGACTAGGGAGTAATATTTGTGGAGTTAGGGATAAATATCGATAAAACCCTACCAATTTTACGCCTTAAACAATTCACCCAAATAAACGTAAAATTTCAAATTCATTTCCCTTCTGCGTTTCAGTTAGAAGAGAATCCTGAATCCCTTATCCATCGCCATGGCAACGTGGATCGAATTGCCGGTAGATGTGACGGCTAATATTCTGCGAAGGCTGGGCACCGCAGGGATGCTGGAAAGTGCCCAGAAAGTATGTACAACCTGGTGGGAAGTTTGTCAGGATCCCGCCATGTGGCGGGTGATCAATTTGCGAAACCCGGATCAATACATAGATGTGGACGATATCTATAATATGATATGCCGCCGCGCGGTGGATCTCGGCCAGGGACAATTGATCGACCTTTCTATTGAATACTTCGGCGACGAGGAGCTGCTTCACGACATCGCCAATCGGTATAATTTTCTACAATTTCAATACATTCATTCGTTACTTATATCACCTGATGTTGTGCTCCGTTGAATTCTGCTGATTTATTCCGAAATATATGCAAATGAGATTTGGAGATGTTGTATTTGCTTGGTTGTGATTCACCTCTCTTACTTCAGATTTCACAAAATTGAGTGTTTACAGCAAGTGTTATTCTAATGAAATCACAGTTTCAGAACTTATTTCCCTCTTCCCTCTTGTTTAATTTAGACTTTGAACTAGAATCAATTGGAGGTTGTGATCTTTCCTGCAGAAACAGGGCTAAACATGCCCCTCATTGGCATATTATTGAGTAGTTAGCATCCATGTTTCCATTTTTCTATTTGTATGATGACAATATGCTCTGTTTTGTTTTGTTTTGTTTTGGTGGTGTTGGCCCTTTTTACATAGTGAGCATTCACAGTAGTTCTTGCTTTCAGAAGTTTCTGTTTTCTTACTTTGTTTTGTTTTCTCCAAAATCTTTGACCTTCCACTTTTTCACTGCTCAAGTAATCTCAAACGTCTAACACTTCGAGGTTGCTACGAAGTATACGAAGAAGATTTGACTCGAGCGGTTGAAAAACTTCCACAGTTGGAGGAGTTGCACCTCACAGATATGTCATCAGTTACGTCTGAAGATGCTATAACTATTGGCCTTGTTTGCCCAAAGTTGAAATCATTCTCCTACAATGGCCGGGGGTTCAAGCATCCGCGTATACAACATTGGAATCATCAGAACATTATTGATGAATATAATCCATGTGATCATGCTCTAGCAATCAGCAAAAGCATGCCTAATTTGCAACATCTGCGACTCTTTGCTCAGTTGATTACAAATAAATGTCTTGAAGCAATTCTTGATGCTTGCTCACACCTCGAATCACTTGATCTCCGGCAATGCTATGATCTCGATCTCAGCGGGGATTTAGGCAGGAGATGTCGTGAGCAGATAAAGGATGTTAGACTCCCTTTGGACTCGGCCAGCGATATACAACATCTTGTTGGTGGACCATCTGATTGGGTTGATTAATGGTATTTATTATTCCAAGATTGTTCTTCTCTCCTCCTTCAATAACTGGAATTGCCCAAATCATAGTAATAATGATCATGATTTGGAATTAGATGGTTATGACTATTTCTGATCATGGAAATCTCAAGTCAGGATGATTTTGGCATAGGGTTATGTTTTTCTTAGTTCTGTTTTGTATGCAGTTTTTGCCTCAAGGTATGAAGTTTTCTTCAATTTTTAATCTTTCTCCACCTAAATTCCAAATTCAATCAAAATAATTGATACTACCTCCGTTCTGAGCCTGCTCACGAGCTTACGAGTTGAGTACTATGATGCTCAAGTTTAGTTCGTTTAATAAACGAGCTTTATTAAAAGAACACGAACATTTTAGTTCATTTACACCTCTAGGTAAGATCATACTCTCACTTGACCTAACATAGTTTAAAATCTCTCTATTAGCATTTTTTTTAGTTTCTAATTATTTTTTATTTGTTTGTCAAGTAAAACTAATTAATTATTTGTTTGTTGTACACCGTGTCAGATTATTGAAATAAAGTGTATTTTCGGTTTTGAAATGTATATTATAGTATATTGGTGAAAGTTGAAATAAATATCATTTCAAATCGCCAAATGATCGTACCAAATAATTTTTTATATGGTTTGATCGATTTTGTTTAATTGGATTATTTGGCTAATTTAATTTTGAAAAATCCCAAACCATATCTATTGGTTTGGTCAAAATTTTTCTTCCAACTCAAATCGAACCAAAAATACCCCTAATTTTTTATCGGCGTGATTAGAGGTGGCCACGGGCCGGTTAAGGGCCAGTTTCGGTTTGGAATCGTCGGTTCGGCGGTTCCAGAAATGTGGAACCTGAACTAACCCTTCGTTTTGCGGTTTCGATTCAACACGGTTCCTGTTCGGTTTTAATTCCGGTTCGGAACCGACGGTTTGAGGTGACGTGGCGCGTTGTGATTGGTCATTTTTTTTTCCGGCAGTTCTAGTTTCGGTTAGAGGGTGGAATATGAACCAGTATGTCAAAATAAGGTTCCAATTACGGTTCAGAATTGTGAACCGACGGGCCGGTTCGGACAGTTTAGGTTCCATTTGGCCTCCTCTAGGCATGATCACAAATTTGCGTTCACTAGAGAGTCAAAATGAAAAAAAATGCGTTTAAATTTGAGGGAGAGTTGGAGGTGAAAAATGGCTAAATTTCAAATTTTAATAATGCTCAGATTGCCCCCTCCCCTCCAATTTCAAATTTCAATTAATTCATACATTAAATTTAAACATATATAAAGAGTTTCCTAAAGTCTAAATTATGTGAAATAGCCAATTTGATAAAACACATTTCAA
>JAPKLW010001097.1:237937-257110 GCA_026898455.1 Plectranthus barbatus
TGAATATGTGTTATAGCCAAAATGGCTATTTCATGATTTTGCTCTTTCCTAAACATACACAAAATCAGAACCGCCATTTCAAATTCCATCCATTTCATCAATGCCGCCATTTTAGAAGGAAACCCTAAATTTCGAAGTGGAGAAGCACCCGACTAACATGAAGAAAATTCGCACGGCGGCCAAGGCGGTCTCTTCATCCTCATCCCCGCCGCCGCCTTGGGTGGAGCTGCCGGGCGATGCGACGGCGAATATCCTGCAGAGGCTGGGCGCTAAAGAGAGATTGGAGAGTGCACAGTTAGTGTGCACTACATGGCGGAAAGTCTGCCTGGATCCCTCCATGTGGCGGGTGGTTGAATTGGTAGCTCCGGATCTTTACCATCTCAAGGAGTATGATCGCATTTGCCGCTGCGTAGTGGACCGTAGCCAGGGACAACTGACTCACCTAAGGATCGCTTGTTTTGGCGATGATGCATTGCTACGTTATATTGCACATAGGTAAGATTTCCCCCTTCATTAATTACGGGAATCATGAGTCTCTGCTCAATTTACTTTTTGTTTGTTTTTTGTTTTTAACTTTACCAAATCTACATGAATGCGTTTGTATGAAAAGATAGATTTTACAGTTACTGAGTTAGATGATGGTGGGATTATAGCTTCTGGAAGAGTATAGTTTGATTTGTAACGGGAATGTGTATGGCCGAATTTTAGAATTAGCAGGAAAGCTTTCAATGTAAAACTAGACTCACCTTTTCTTTTGCAAAACGAATTGATATTGCTTTCTTGTGTTGAAAGGAAATTAGCAATTTAGCATTCTTCCATCAAAATTGTGCTGTTATTTTTGGGTTTTCTTTGTTTTGCTTAAACCTTGAATGGAAAGAACTTCCTGGTATGTGAACTCTTCCGTATTCAGTTGGAACCCTGCTATAAGAAATTGCAATGTATTTGAACTTACTCTGGTGGGCTCGAACCATGCTAACTGAATAATTTGTGTAAAATTGCTGCAATTTTGAGATTTTGGTACTATTTTCAGTGTTATTGTTCTTTGTATTTCAGAACTTTCCTTCTATGCTGTTTGGTTGACATTCTTTCTCATTCAACAGATCAAGTCATCTTCAAAACTTAACAATTGCAAAATGCTATACAATATCAGGAACCGCTTTGTCCGAGGCAGTTAAAATGCTTCCACAGTTAGAAGAGTTGCACCTTATTATGGTGGACTCAATCAGTGCCAAAGATGTTGAAGCTATTGGTATTTCTTGCCCAATGCTGAAGTCATTTTCATATCATTGGCGTGTGAATCCAATGTATCCAGGTGAAGAAGAACCTCCAGAATCAGAACTCTGTAACGAATACGCTTTAGCAATTGCAAAAACTATGCCGAATTTGCGCCATCTTCAACTTCTTGCAAATTGGATGACAAATGAGGGACTGAAAGCGGTTCTTGACGGCTGTCCCCACCTTGAATCACTTGATATCCGGCAATGCCCCTGTCTTAATCTAACAGAGGCTCTAGGCAAAAGATGTTCTGAACAAATAAAAAACCTGAGAGACCCTTCTGACCCAATCAGTAACTTTGAGTGGCTCGGGGTTCGTGGTGAATCTTTTGATGTTAAGTGGTGTGGCTATAGATCAAGTTGCTCTGACTGTTCTGATTCTGATTATGATTTTGAGAATGTTATCAAAGATTATTATGGCTTATGGTGATCTTGGAAAGTTTGAAAGTTGGGGTAGTTATGGCAAAGGGTAATGTTTTCTTATTGTGTAGAGTTTGTTGAATACTAGCTGTTTTCAAATGGTTTGTTTAACATTATGCTTCTTCTTGCTATGTGAATTGCAGCTCCTGATATAGTTTTTGGTATAATGCATGAAGAGGTTTTTTCATTTCTAACTTACGAGTGTTTTAGTGTCAAATATTTTTGACCTTTTTCTAATGTTTCTACTTTACTTTTGAGTTTTGATACAGAGCTATTACAGTAACAGTTATTTCCATAGATGAGAACATGCTAATGTCAATTTGTGATAGCTTGGCTGGTTTTGTAATCGAATTTCTTTTTAGAATTTTAATTTGTAGTATAATTTAGTTTGGCGATATCGAACTTTGTATAATTTTAAATTGTTTTACCACGGACTTATAATATTATTGAATATGTTTATTTTGCCTCTTGTTTACTTTTAAAATATTCCATCAACATTAATTCTTATTTTATTTATTAATTTATTATATTATAACACGCAAATATATAGTAAATAATAATAACAATCTCAGTAAGATTATGTTTGTATGTTTTGTTTAAAATATACCATTTTGGTTAATTTGTTAATTTTTAAACAATACAAGTTTAACTTTTAGTTCTAATGTAGACTTTGTGTGTGATATGATTTTTTTTATAGGATGATTGTTGATCTAGAATCCAAAACATAGTTTAATTACCAATTAAGAATCTGAAAGATGAATTTCAATCTAGAATCTGAAAGATCCTTAAATTTTTAATTCAGAACTTGATATCGAGGTCCTAAATTGAAAATTTTATAATCTTTCGGATTTTGGATTTAAAATTTTTTGGATCTTTCAAATCCTGAATTGAGAATACTCATTTTTTTATTTAATTAAATTGAAATATACAGAATAAAGAATAATTTATTCTTATATCTCATGCAAGTAACAACCGTTCTCATAAAATCACTCTCATATATATATATTAAATTTATTTGGTTTGTAATATCTTTATAACAATTTAGGTTATTTATTTACAATAATATCTTATTAATCACTTTATAATTTAAATTATTTTAATTAATTAATATATTTATAACTAGTATTTTTATTTTAAAAATTAAAATAAATAAAAAATAATATATAGTTTAGTTGAATAATAATAATAATTTTTTTTTTTTTAAATTTAACATTAATTAAACACACACACCCTACATGTCCCCATGAAAGCTCGAACCCATGACCTATCGATCATAGGTAGAGTGCTTCTACCACTGCACCGCAAACAAGGGACGAATAATAATAATAATTGGTGTTGTGCATGAGAGGATAAATTAATTAAATATGGAAGTGAAGTGATAATTGGATAGTTTTGACAAACATACTGTATTTCACCCACGTGATACGTGGTAATTTTAATTATGATATAAAAATAATAATAATAAATTTGATATTTTATTTGTAGTAAACAATATGGATTTCTAAATGTGTAGCATAAATATATATTTTTTACATATAACATGCACGTGATATTATATTGATATTAATTTGGTACAAATAATTATCTCAATTATATTGACATGATACGATATTGTTTGATTATTAATAGTAGGGGAAGTCCTTTAATATATCCATAAATTTATTTAATTAGAGAATTAATTTTGTCTTAAGGTATATATATCCAAAGGTTTCATTATATACTCACATATCAATGATGCAGATTATGAAATTTACAATTTTTATAGAAAAACATTATTTTACGTAAATAATTTTTAAAATTAATAAGATTTCCATCCTCTCCTCTCTTATCTGTCCCCTCTGACCGTAGTGATGGCCGAACCGAACCGGAACCGGCTGAATCGGCCCGTCGGTTCCACGGTTCGGAACCGGAACCGTGAAAACGGTTCCGAACCGGAACCGTAACCGGCTACAGACGGGCCAGTTCAGGTTCAAGTTTTGCCCGAACCGGAACCGGCGGTTCCGGTTCCGAACCGTTGAAAATATTTTTAAAAATTCGAAAATTGACGAATCAGAGAGCGCCACGTGTCACTGAAAAAATAAAAAAAAATAATTAAAAAAAAAATCGAACCGCCGGTTCCGGTTCGGAACCGGAACCTTAACTTCCTCTAGCCGGGCCGGTTCCGGTTCCATTTATCCGGGAACCGGAACCGGCCCGGGGCCATCACTATCTGACCGTCTCTTCTTCTCTCCATCTGCTCTCCTTTCCTCTTTGAGTGTCTCTTTCTTCATCTCCCCCTCC
This sequence comes from Plectranthus barbatus, assembly GCA_026898455.1. Classification (NCBI taxonomy): domain Eukaryota; kingdom Viridiplantae; phylum Streptophyta; class Magnoliopsida; order Lamiales; family Lamiaceae; genus Plectranthus; species Plectranthus barbatus. The sequence goes on from JAPKLW010001097.1 coordinate 241,912, forward strand.
TTATGTAAAATTGTAGTTATTTGTTTCATAATAATATATGATATTATTATGAAATTGAATAATTTTCTTTTATCATGTATTACATTTTATAAAAGAGGATTATAGGAAGTATAATAACTTAAGTTTATATATAAATCATTATATTATAAATTATGTCTTAATGATAAATAAGAAATTTAAAAAAAATCAAACATCATTAACTTTTTAACTCTAAAATAGTAAAATTCTAAAAGGAAAAAAAAACTCACTTCATACTTATTTTTAGTCATTAATTTTAATCTATTTGTTATTCAGTATATGAAATTATGCACAATTTTATTCGCATTATTTATAAATTATGCGATAAGAACCTTACAAATTATAAATTATACGAAAAAGTATTTTACTATTGATATAGAATTAAATTATATTTGTAATTAGACATCAATTATAGGAAAGTATAATACTGGATAAGAAACATAATTAATCCAAACAAACAACAATTTTTTCAATTCCATTATAATATACAACACAAACAAACTATTTAATTTCCAAACTAATAAAATAATCTTAAACACAATACATAATATCAAATACGAAATGCTAACTTGAATCGAATCTCATTCATATTTGTAGAATATAATTAACAACAAAAAAAAAATTATAAGAACATGATAAATCATGAAGCAATTTTATCATATTACATTGTCAAGAAATTAACAAAATTGATAATGATATTTCAAATAATAGAATCATACAATACAAATATACAATTATTGGTTAAAAAACTCTTAAGAAAAAGTCAGAACTAATGGAAGATAACCGAATATACTTTGATGATGATATAATTAATTAAATTGTGAAATTATCACTGATGATCGATATTTCATGGAAGAAGCAAGAAGCACTATTGACTGATATGTCGTGGAAGAAATATAGCCCAATCTTGCTCAACTGTAAAACAAAATAATTCATAAGTTAGAAAAAATATTTGAGAAATGTCAACTTAATTCATCTATTTATATACTTTATGAACCAACAAAAAAATTAGCTATTAATTAACGTAATTATAAGAATTAGTTAAATGTTAATCAATTTAAATTATATAACTTTTCTCATTTTCATTAATATATTTGCACTATATATTTGTTACCATAATAACTTAGATGTATTAATTATTTTATATATTTACTTTGTGATAGGGTTGGCAATTTTTTACACGATCCGATAATCCGACACGAATCCGCACGATAATAATGGATATGGATTGATCCGATAAGATTTCGGATCCTTATCGGATCGATACGATAAGAACACGAAAATTTTGGATCGGATCCGGATTGGATACGGATCGGATCGGATAATCCGTAAATCGGACCGGATTCGGATCGGATTCGGATAATCCGTTAAGAATCTAATAAAATAATACTATTTATTTATTATAAGTTTTAATAATTAATATATTATCATTTATTTATTTATGTTTTCTTTATTTTTTTAAAATTTATATTCCTTTATACTAATACAATTTATTTATTTTTTTGTTTTTTACTATGAACTGTAAGTTTTCAATGAAGTTGTAGCAATCGATGAGCTAGTTGGCGAGATTCTAAATTTGAATGTGGATGAAGTTTCTATAGATTCATCGGAATGCTCATCCATGGCCTCAACTCTTGCGATTTTACCATCATAGATGAAGGTAATATCTAATATTTAAAATTGCTTTAATATTATAAATTTTAAAGATTTAACTAATATTTCTACCTTAAACTTGTAGGTGGATTGTACTTGAGCTTTTGGAAATAAAAAAAGTTTAGGAATTGGTGTTTGAAGCAAGCAAAGATTGTAACTTGTTGTTTATTTTAGAATGTTTGGGTTCTTAATTTATGGATGGTTTGTATGGAATATTTTGGATGTTTGAACTTGTGATTCATGGATGCAATGTTGTTTTGTTTGGAGATTTTTTGAACTTGAGAGATATTTCATTGCAGATTTTTGAACATGAAATGTTTGATAAGATTGTAGATTTTTTTGTCCTAATTATTATATTTTATTTACTAGTTATTGGATAATTTTTTGATTTATCGGATTGGATACTTATTGGGTTTTTATCGGATCGGACCGGATCGGATCGGATCGAACCGGATCGGATAACGGATCGGACCGGATCGGATATGGATTTGAGCTTAACGGATCGGATACGGATACGGATTTAACAATCTCTTATCGGATCGGATATGGATTTAGTCTTAACGGATCGGATAATTAACGGATCGACACGATAACGATCCGATCCGCACGATTTGCCACCCCTACTTTGTGATTATGTTTGACAATTTTGTTTAGGCCAAAAAAAAAACTTTTTCGGTTCAATATTTATGTATAGTATAGATATAGATTATGTTAGCACAAAATTTATATTAAAATAATAAGCAAAATATTTATTGATGATAATTAAGGAAATTGATTATAATCCCAACACATAATTATAGAAAGTAAAAAATAATTTAGGATAAATATAATCTTATTGATTTGTGCATAATTGATATTTCCCTTAAATATATAGATTAATTCTAAGATTGTGTTATGTATCCCTAATTTTCTTATAATTACCCGTGTATTATAACTAATTATTTTATACATATCTCTCTTTTCCTTAAAAACTAATTATAATTCCCATATTATTAAAAAATAATATTTATGGAAAAACTTATCTAATTGATTTATGCTTGTAACAATCAGCAAAATATCCGTCCATAAAAAATAACAATCCCGGACTCTATTATTAAATTGAAATAATAATTAAGAAAATTAATTTTATTGATTATAATTCAAATGCATAATTATTAGTGGATGACGCGTTAAAGGGTTTGTGGGAGGTTCGATCTCGACAATCTTTTTTTATAACACCTCCTCCCTAGAGACCGATGTCAGGGCCTGTAAGATTGTTAGTAGTGGGGATCGAACCTCCCATCTACTCTTTAACACCAATTCCTAAGGAGTTAATGTCATCCACTAAGTTATTTTCATATATATATATATATATATATATATATATATATATATAGAGAGAGAGAGAGAGAGAGAGAGAGAGAGAAAATTGTAATTATATGTTAACCACTTCCTAGATGTTACATGTTACGTCATTGTCGGTGCATTATCTAAACAAGCTAACTACATTATCTAGGCCATATTAGGTAAATTACGAATATAATGTACAAACTGATAGATAATGTAATTCAATAATAATGTAATACATTATCTTCGTAATGTACCTAATATAACCTAGATAGTGTAGTTAGCTTGTCTAGATGATGCACCGACGATGAGGTGACGGGTAATTCTAAAATTGTGTGTACTAATGTCCTTATAATTAATTCGTGTATTATAACAGCCGAAGATTTATCAATTAATCTTATTGCCTTATCCAACCCATAATTATAGAGAAATAAATATAGAATTTCTCACACCATCAATGAAGTGAGGAGTTTAATTAATAAATAATTAATGTAAATAAATATTATCATATATTTTCTCCGATTTTGTTTTAATATATATATAAAAGTCAAATCAATCTAATTAATTTATATATATTTTCTTAAAATAATAGATTAATTTCAGAGAATTAATAGAGGAAAAAATAATCTAGCGAATTTACTCATATTTTTCTAAGATATTTAAATTAAAATATTATTTTTTTAATATTTAATTGTAATTCAACACAGGAAATAATTATAGAAAGTTTTATATAATAATTCATAAATTAAATAGTTAATTTAATAAACAATTAATACAATTTAATATTTCCAAAATTTGTCTCCAATATTATTATATATATATGTATATATATATATAGAAGGGATCATATGATAATAAATAAGTATATTAAAAATAAGAATGAATCTCATATATTAGATTTAATTAAATCAATGGCTAATAACTAATCAAGCAACATTTAAAACGCTATCAAGATCAAACAACATCTGAAATAGAATCAAGCAATATTGTAAAGGTAATCAAGTAGCTTTATCATTTTATCACGGGATAATTTTTTCTCACCGGATCCAATCCCTATATATATATAAATTTTTAGATTTGTTGCTGGGGGTGTGAAATGCCTAAACAAGCCCTACTCAATACTTTCCCCCTAAATTCACCCCAATAAACGTACAATTCAAAGTCCATTCCCCTTCTTCTACGCTTCAATTACAAGCCCTCATCCATCGCCATGTGAAGACTCAAAACGCAAAATAAGTCTGAAAAATGGGGTTTACTTGGAAGCAAAAATATGTAATAAAATTGGGGAAAAGGAAACGCAAATCGCGGAAGCCAAAAATCTGCAATAAAATTCCGGCCTCTTCATCCTCCTCAGTACTGCCGCCGCCTTGGATCGAGCTGCCGGGGGATGTGACGGCGTATATCCTGCAGAGGCTGGGCGCTAAAGAGATACTGGAGAGTGCGCAGTTAGTGTGTAATACATGGCGGAAAGTCTGCCTGGATCCCGCCATGTGGCGGGTGATTGAAATGGTATCTCCGGATTATGACGATGCCGTGAAGTATGATCTCATTTGCCGCTGCGTGGTGGATCGTAGCCAGGGACAACTGACTCACCTAAGGATCGTTTCTTTCGGCTATGATTCATCGCTACACTACATTGCTGATCGGTAAGGGTTTCCCCTTCATTTAATTACGCTAATCGTGAGTCTCTGCCCAATTTACTTTTTGTTTTTTACTTTACCAATTCTCGGAAGGAATTGGAATCGTCTTCTTCTGTTGAAAATCGTGCTGTTGTTTTTAGGGTTTTGCTTAAACCTCGAATGGAAAGAACTTCTCCATATTCAGTAAAAACCCTGCTATAAGAAATTGAAATGCATTTGAACTTGTGAGGATCATGCTTTCAGTTGAAGTTGAAAAAAACACCTGTAGTAATGAATAATTTCTAGATTGCTACAAGACTTGCTGCAATTTTGGGATTTTGGTAGTTTCCCCTTTTTTTGTCATCTCCCTGGCTTATCATATCGACTCTGCTTCTTTTCAATTTATCATGCATTTGTTTTACTTTCATCTCGGTGTTATTATTCTTTGTACATCATAATTGTTCGACGTTCTTCTCTAATAATCAGTTAATGTGGTCTTGTGTTCTACTCTTTCAACAGCTCAAGTCGTCTTCAACGCCTTACAATTGCAAATTGCTATGAAATATCGGGAACTGCTTTGTCGGAGGCAGTTAAAAAGCTTCCACAGTTAGAAGAGTTGCACCTTATTATGGTGGACTTCATCCATGCCAATGATATCGAGGCTATTGGTATTTCTTGCCCAATGCTGAAGTCATTTTCATATCACTGGTATGATGAACCAATGTATGCAGGTAAGAAAGAACCTCCCGAGTCAAAAATCTGCAATGAATTTGCTTTAGCAATTGCGAAAACTATGCCGAATTTGCGCCACCTTCAACTTCTTGCAAATTGGATGACAAATGAGGGATTGGAAGCGGTTCTTGATGGCTGTCCCCTCCTCGAATCACTTGATATCCGGAGATGCTCGTGTCTTGATCTAAAAGGGGCTCTGGGCAAAAGATGTTCTCAGCAAATAAAAAACCTGAGGGATCCTTCTGACCCGAATCCAATCAGTAATTGTGAGTGGCTTGGTGTTGATGATGAATCATTAGATAATGAAAAGTGGTGTGGCCGGGGATTTAGTAGATGTTCTGGGTGTTATGATTATGATTTTGAATTTGGCATAGCTTAATATTTTTCTTAGTCCCGTTTTATCAGCAGTAGTCGGCTCTTATTGAATACTACTTTTTTTCTTTTTTTTCTTTTTTGCAAAAACTTGCGTTACGCCAGCCTAAACGATTTAGGGGGTTTTATCCTACCCTAATGAGTGACTCATCTCAAATAGGGTTTATTAATTCCAATTAGGGTATATTGTATAGATTTGGGCTTGAGTTAATGGATAAAATCCGCTTAAATTGTTTAGGTCTGCCTAACCCAAGACCTTTCCTTCATTTTTTACTTTTTCTAATGTTTGTATTTTTATAGATGGGAGCATGCTAATGTGATAAATTTATCCCATCAAGAACTGAACTCAAAGGTCGATTAAACATTATATTTTTGAATTATTTAAAAATGGATTCAAAATTCAGAATACAAACAAATAGTTTTTTTAATAAAATGTTAGTTGGTTGCTAGCGCAATAAGCTAGAGGGTATATACTTTTTATCAATAATTTTTTGTTAAATTATTATCAATTACTTTTAGAGTTGGTCTCGTAAGAGACGGTGTCACTATTTTTTATTATGAAACGAATCTTAATATATCGTTTCAATAAGTTAAATACATCATTTCATTTTTAAAAATTACATTATTTGCAAAAAAAGAATTATATCATTGGCAACAAAGAAATACATTATTTTATTAAATTCATCTCACAATAAAAATGGTGAGACATCATTTGCAATAAAAAAAATACATCATTTCATTAAATTTGTCTCACAATAAAAATAACGAGACCGTCTCATCAGATACTTTGCCTTACTTTTATTGTGTGGTATACAACTAAGGGAATGTTTGGTTATATTTTTTAAGTTTATAAGTATGAAAAGATTTAAGAGCTAAATCATGAAATAGCCAATTTGGCTATAACACATATCGATTATAGCCAATTTTATGTATATGTGTCGAATATAGCCAAAAGTACAAATTGCAGATTTGTGTCATAACTTTTCAGGTTTTTTTGAATTTGAGATGTGACAAAAGAATTAAAAAAAAGAGAGAAATACATATATAAGTAAATATGTTGAGGGACCGATAGAGACCACGATGGAGACCGATAAATAAATAGAAAATATTTTTTTCGATTTTTTTAAAAAAAAATTGGCAATAGAGACCGATAGAGACCACGATAGAGACCACGATAGCGACCTCGATAGAGACCTCGATAGCGACCTCGAGTGGGACTCACTGATAGTGAGTCAAACTGAGTTAGTGGCCGACACGATAGTGACTCCGAGTGCCACCGATAGCTACCGATAGCGACTCGGTCAAAAAAATTAAAAAATAAGGTCAATACCCTAAAATTGGTCCCCCTCATTTTGTGCGTATTTCTGAGTGAAAAAAAAATTCATTTATGCTCATATATCTATAAAATTAGTAAAAAACTGATTTTAACTAATTGATTAGACATAAGTGTCAAAATTTTTGCAATCAAATGATTTGTAAACTAATTCCAATGCTAAAATATGTATTTTTGGCTAAAATTGTAATGGAAACATAAAAGTGGCTAAAATTGATAGGTGTTTTATCAAAATGGCTATTTCAAATAATTAAGACAAGATTTAACATATTATATAAATAATCTATTTATCTTCTGGTTTATTTTATAAAATATAAACCAACATACAAAATACAGGTTAAATTTAATAAAATTATTATTATAATATATTATTTAGAATAATATAATTATTATAATATTTAAAAAATAAGAAAATAATTATAAAATAACATGAAACAAAAAATAAGAAATAAATAATTTTGGTAATGAGATTTGAGAATGAAAATGAAACCCACAATTTAGAAGATTTTGGTGATTCCCTTCAACAAAATGATGGATTTTGAAATCATTACATTTCCTATTTCGAAACCTAGGGGTATAATCGAACCGAGTCGAGTCGAGTAGTGTCGTCTCAAATTTGACTCGTTTAGTTTCGAATCGAGCTTCGAATTTTTTATCGAATACTTTGATGTTCACGAACTTTATCAAGTTTAAACGAACTTTCTAAAATTTTGAATATATTTTAAATTTTTATTATTATTTTGAAGAAAAAAAAGTTATCTATTCCAAAATTAATACTCCCTCCATCCCACTTTAATAGTCTCATTTTTTCATTTTCGTGCATCCCACTTTAATAGTCTCATTTCTAAATAAGGTAACTTTTTCATACTCAACAATAAAATATTAATTTCACTCAACTTATTCTACACTCACATGCCTTGGTTATTGTGCCAGAAGCAAATGAGACTATTAATCTGGGACGGAGGGAGTATCATATTCATGTTCAAATTATTAAATTTTTCATTATTCAAAAGATTTATCATTATTGTTACTCTTAATTATAAATATATTATTTTTATAAAAGTAATTATGTTATATTTCTTACTAATTTTAGCTTACGAGCCTACTCACGAGTCGAATACTCTGATGCTCAGGTTTGGTTCATTTAATAAACGAGCATTACTAAACAAATTCAAACGAACTTTTATCGAATCGAAATCTGAATAGCTCACGAACAGTTTAGTTCATTTACACACCTACCGAAACCCACTAACCGAACCCTAATATATTAATGTTTCAAAATTCAAACTAGTACAAATTTGTCTCTGTCATGATCTCATCTGTCAACACTCTTAACGTCTCTATGAACTTGACTATTTAAAATTCTCAATCTATTCTATATACTAGAGAAAAGCTGTTTCAACTCCCGCCCAAATATGTCAAATCAAGCTAAAAATTATTCACGCACGATAATCCTTTCATATATCAACTTTTTTAGTGGTATCACACTACAGAAAGTTCTTTTGAAATTCAAATAAATAAGATTGTAATTATTGACTACTCTCCTATAAAAGCAAAAGCAATTCCAACTTCGACTTCATTGTCTTTGCCCAGAAACAAAAAAAAATCATTTTGAAGCAATAGGCGATGAGGAGGGTATTGAGTAAAGCAACCTTCACGGCTCAAAATTCTAGGTTGTTTCGGCACAAGTCACCGTCAGTGCAAGAAGATGGCCACCTATAAGAGAGAAAAGTAAGAGTTTCCAATTCATTCCAAATATATAGAACTTGATCAATAAAGAATTTTAAGCGAGATTTTATAATCTGCTAAAGGAAAAACAAGAATCACTTTGGGAGCCCGTAAAAAAACTAACATATCCCGTACATTTCTCATGCAATCATAGAAATTGCAAGCAACATCAAAAAGGAACCCATCTCCAAGGATAAGTTTATTCTTTAGTCTGTGGTAAACAACTACCGCGTGGCCACTGCTTTAGTACAAATCATCAATACAAAAGAGGGAAAAATCGATTAGATTCACCAGCATGAATATTGCCCATAACTTGGTAGCCGACTTCCGCCAGCACAACACAACATTCTCCTAGATGGGTCGATCGCCGAAGATGGAAGTGGTGCACGAGGAATTATATTTATGAATTAATGTATATGAACCCAAAAGAATATCAAGATTTTAAAAATAGATACTATATTGTAACAAAGAGTAAAAATAAATACTGTATCATTATTAATTGGAACAAAATGAAATTTACTCTTAACAATTTGAATATATGTGAAGTAGGGTAAGCTAATTTTATTTATTAATTAATAGGAATTGGTAATGCATGTATAATTTAGTGATTATAATACATAATAATTATGCAAGTAATGATTTTACTTATGTTTACTTACAGTATTTACAAGAATTACTTATTGGTCAATTTTCCTTCAAAATTTTTACATCAACATTCAATGTACGTAATATTTATATTTATTAATTTTATATTCTATTACTCCCTCGTCCCATATGTTTAGATACATAAGGAATGGCACATGAACCAATGTGTATTAGTGTAGAAGAATTAATATTTTATTGGTGAGTGTGAAAAAGGTTGCCTTTTTAGGAAATATGTCTAATAAATGGGACGGACGAAAAAGGAATACGTGTCTAATTCAATGGGACGGAGGGAGTATATGTTTAAAGAGAAAAAGTTGTCATCTTGGAATTTGGAAATCGAATTATAAATTAATGCCATAATTTTAGTAGTAATACAATTTTTATTTAATTTGAGATTTTGGTATGTCATATTTGAAAACTTTTTCTTTATACTTTCATATAACTTCAAATGATTCTCAATTTAAAATTTGAATTGATGATATCTCAAATTCATATGCAAATATATAAATTATACTGTATTAATATTTATAAAATATATTTATACTTCATCGTTAGCCTCGTATATATTTATGGGTTAGCGATAACTTTTAGTACTATTTTTTACTATTTTATAATTATAATACAAATCTTCTAAATCTAAAAATGACAAAACAGTAAAAATAAAGAATTAGGCTTTTAAAATTTCTTGAAAGAGTAAGGCAATACAAGTCCACATAAAAAACTGTGTGGCTTTCAATCAATATTCAAAGGCAAAAACTTGCGTTAGGCAGACCTAAACAGTTTAAGCGGATTTTATCCTATTTAAATAGGTTCACTCATCCCAAATAGAGTATATTATATAGGTTTGGGCTTGGGTTAATGGATAAAACTCACCTAAATTATGAGTTAATGGATAAAATCCTCCTAAATCATTTAGGTCTGCCTAACACAAGACCTTCCCATATTCAAATATTTTGTCACATTAATATTCAATCAATTACCGTCTCTAAATTAAAATATCAACTTATAAAGACAATTTTAATCCATAATTTCTTTTGTCATTTCGAAGATTTACTATTTGTAATTCTAATAATCTTTAAATTTTAAAAAATTAATTGTAATCGTGAAACTTCAAATTGAAAATCAACCCATGACTGGGTAATATAACTTTTCAAGAACTTTTGTTTTATTTTCTTATTCCCAAAATTGATTTTTCAATGGCGTTGCAAGTGTATTTCAAATGTAGTATAAAAAATATACTACCTCTGTTCCATTAGATTAATCTATTTTGATTTTGGCACAGAAATTAATGTCTGTTAGTATAGTAGAATTAATATTTTATTGATGTGAGGAGATTTTTTTTTCTATTTTAAAAAAATTGACTAATCTGACGGGACAAACGAAAATGAAAATATGGACTATCTGACGGAAAAGAGGAAGTAATAATTATAGTCAACACAAACTCACTTTTATATATATATATATATATAATCTTTCTTATATATAATTATATTTTAATATAATTAAATAAAATATTAATAAAAATTTCGTACGGGTGTAAATCTAGTTAATGTTATGTTTGATCTTAAAACTAATTACTTATTCTTCATTTATTTTTGTAGTCTTTAGTTCTTCTCCCCTACATTCTTCTATCCCCATTCTCTACACATACATTTTATATTTTTATTGTTATTTTTGTTATATCGCACATTATATCTTTTTTTTTCTTTTTTTTTTTTTTTTGAGAACCGCACATTATATCTCTATACACACATTTTATTGCATATCTATAAATTCACCCAAATAAACGTACAATTTTCAAGTCCTTTCCCTTCTGCGTTTCAATCAGAAGCCCTCACCCATCGTTATGGCAAGAAGGAAACACAAACCACGAAAACGGAAAACCAGCTACAAAATCCGGCTTCTTCATCCTCAGTGCTGCCGCCGCCGCCGCCGTGGATCGAACTGCCCGGAGATGTGACCGCTAATATTCTGCGGAGGCTGGGCACCGCAGAGATGCTGGAAAGTGCACAGAAAGTGTGTACTACCTGGTGGAAGATTTGTCAGTATCCGGATTTGTATCGAGTGATCAATTTGCGGAACCCGGAGGAATTCGAGGATGCGTATAATATGATGTGCCGCCGCGCGGTGGATCTCAGCCGGGGACAATTGATCGAACTTTCTATTGAATGCTTCGGCGACGAGGAGCTGATTCACTACATCGCGAATCGGTAAAACTTTTGCCCACTCTCAATACGCGCCGTTGAATTCTGCTGATTAAACCCTTGCTTGATTGTGCCTTTTTAATATACAGCTAGGGAAATGAGATTTGTAGATGTTGTATTTGTTTTGTGAAGAACCTTTGTGATTCACCTCTCTTATTTCAGAAATCGAGTGTTAATAGGAATGAGCTTTTGATGAAATCACATTTTCTGAATTTATTTTCCCCTTCCCTCTTGTTTGATTTAAACTTTGAAGTTTGAACATGGAGAACTTGTTCCAAGTATTCGAAACCAATTGGAGATTGTGATGAGAGCTAAGCATGCTTCCCTTTTCCTGTTTGTACGATGACAATATGCTCGATTTTATTTTACATCGGAAGGATTCTCTACGTGAATCAATGCAGTAGTTCTTGCTTTAGAAGTTGCTGATTTCTTATTAAGTTACTTATCCTAAAATTTTAGCCTTCCATTTTCTTCATAGGTCATTTTGGTGGTGTTGGCCCTTTTTACATCGGAAGGATTCTCTACCTGAATCACTGCAGTAGTTCTTGCTTTAGAAGTTGATTTTAAATGGTATGTTCGACAGTTGCCTCATTCACTGCCTCAATTATTGGGGACAGTCTAGATAATGTAATTTTTTTTTGTTCTAAATAGTATGTTCTCATAAAAAATGATGCAGTGTACAATTAATTATTTCTCAATAGAAAAGTATTAATTATATTCCAAACTATCCTCATTTTCAAACTATGCATATTATCAAAATATATAATAAACTATCTGCTTTGTTTCAAATTTACGATGGGAGCAAATTTCCGGTTATGAAAAGTTGATGTGACTCGCCGGATGACACATCATTTAAAATTACACGTTATCGTACAAATATATTACAAACTATTGTAAGTTTCTCAATTATACTACAAGCTATATACATTCCTAAATAAATGTTCAAACGATCAAATTTGTTTTAAATTTATGATGAAAACATATAATTATAACTTTATTAAAAGTTCTCGACAAATTAAAAAATAATAATAAAATACCTATTTTAATTTTCATATTCATTATGCTCTCGTCTCTCACCTCGCCAAACAAAAAAAAAATTAAATATTCATATGAACAATAATAATTAGAGGGTCAAATAATAATAATACATATATTTGATATATGTAAAATACCATCAATAATTATTATTATTTACAGGAATATTTAATTTTTTGTTCGCCGAAATAAAAGACGAGAGCAAAGGAAAACGAAAATTAAAATAAGTATTTTTCTATTGTTTTTTTCTTTTTTTAAACTTTTCAAGAATTTTTATGTCACTGTTTTTAAGTATAATTATATATTTATTAAAAGATTTAAAATTTTAAAATATAAATAAATATATTTTCGGCGTATGTTTAAAATAAATTTGATAATTGTAATATTTATTTGGAAATATATATAATTTTAAATATAATTGAGAAACTTACAATAGTTTGTAATAATTTGAGAAAATCACAATAGTTTGTACTCCCTCCGTCCCACACGAATTGTCCATCTTTCCTTTTTCGTCTGTCCCACACGAATTGTCCCCTTACCTAAAATGGATTGTTAATACACACTAACTAATAAAACAATAATTTTATCTATCTCTACCACATTCTAACACATTGGTTATTGTGTCATATCTCAAGGGGACAATTCCCTTGGGACAGAGGGAATAATATATTTGTACGATGACGTGTAATTTTAAATGCTGACGTGTCATCTGGCAAGCCACGTCAACTTTTTGTCGCCGGAAATTTGCTCCCGTCATAAATTTGGAATAAAACTGATAATTTGTAATATATTTTGATAGCATGCATAGTTTGTAATAAATTTGAGAAAATTATGATAGTTTGTAATATAATTGACACTTTTCCCTTTCTTAATACCAATTATGCAAATATAGGCGCTTAGGATTGCCTAGAGGCCAATTAATCGGCAGATGGGGGTCTGCCAATCCGATAAACATGTAAACGGTCTCAAAAAGCAATTTTTTCTTGTCCAGTGATTAGACGCCACCTAAGCAGGTTAGGTGGTTCGATTAATCGAAAAAAAATTGGTTTGAATAAATTTTAATTGCAAAATTAAATTTAAAAACTTAATAAAGAAATTATAAATTAAAAAAAAATATTTGAAAATAAAAACTATAACCCTAATTCTAATTTATCCCGAATTAAAATTCAATCTTCATGTTGCCCTCTCTTCCCCGTATGCATGCACCTTTGGACCGTTGTACGCGATTCTCCACCCACCAGCCACCAGACAGTAACGACAAGTCATGGCCTCATTTTTCTATTTTGTTCAATTCAAATGATGACATTGTTAACATGTTCTTACCTCATGACTTGGAATTTGCAATGAATGTTGATTTAGCTTAGTGCAGTTTAGATTTAGTATATAAAAAATTAAGGTATAATTTTAATATATTACTTGAAATACATAAAAAATAAAAACACATAAACCGCCTCGAAATCATTTGGAAACCGCCTAGGCACTAAACCCCTCAAACGTCCGACTCGTGCATAGTAATTTTTACAACATTATTTATTACGTCTTTATAAATAATTTTGTCAATTTTATTTTTAGAATGATAAAGCATTATTTCTAGAAAAGTGGTGTGATTTGTTATCGTTGCAAAGAGTGGCCCGATTATCGAAGTCAAGATTTATTGAGATTTGAGAAAAAAAATTAGCCAAAATAAAAAAGCGAAAAAATAATTATAATTGAACATGAGGCAAAATTGGAGGTGTGATCGACTCTTAAGTTTTCCCTTCACTCATTCAAATACGTTTCATCTGCACGTAGCCGGCGGGTATTAGGCGGTTTCTTTTCAAATTCGAACAATAATATATAAATCCCGAATCGCCATTTCAAATTCCAACCAATTCAGAAGCAATCCCTTAAAATTCGAAGTGGAGCAGAGCAGCATGAAAACAAAGACGGTTTCACCCTCATCCCCATCGCCGCCGTGGATCGATCTGCCGGGAGATGTGACGGCGAATATCCTGCAGAGGCTGGGCGTTAAAGAGATATTGGAGAGTGCGCAGTTAGTGTGCACTACATGGCGGAGAGTCTGCCTGGATCCGGCCATGTGGCGGGTGATTGAATTGATACCTCCGTGTCATGAATATACCTTGGAGCACTCGATCATGTGCCGCTGCGCAGTGAGCCGTAGCCAGGGACAACTGATTTACCTAAGGATCGTTTGTTTCGGCGAGGATAAATTGATACTACCCTACGTTGCCTATCAGTAAGATTTCCCCCCTTCATTAATTACGGAAATCATGAGTCCCTGCTCTATTTGCTCTTTGTTTTATGTTTTATGTTTTTTTTTTTTAATTTTACTAAACCATGAGGCACATGAATGCGTTTGTATGTAGGCCAAAGTTTGTTTTGCAAAATGAATTGGAATTGTTTTATTTTGTTGAAGGGAAATTAGCAATTTTGGATTTTAGCATACAGAGTGTTTACGTATGACATAGTTCTTGTTATTTGTTGTTTTGTAATACCCCGAGATTAATTAAGCTAATTAATGGCTTAATTACTTT
>JAPKLW010001098.1:1424-60192 GCA_026898455.1 Plectranthus barbatus
AATATGAGAATACTACATTATATCCTCGCTATACTTCATTTTAACATCAAAATCATTCATTGAAAAAATATTCATTTTAACCTCAAAATACTTCATTTTCATTTTATCTTCCATTTTCTTCATTTTATCTTCGATTTCAATCATTGTACTCCCTCCGTCCCGGCTGAATTGTCCCAGTGACTTTGGGCACAATAACCAAGGAATGTGAGTGTAAAGTAAGTTGAGTGAAATTAATATTTTATTATTGAGTGTGAAAAAGTTGTCTTTTTAAGTAATGAGACAATTGAGGTGGGACGGAGGGAGTACTTTTTAGCCTTCAGTTTTTCTAAAATATTGTTCATTTTTATGTTCATTTTTGTTCATTTTATCTTAAAATTACTTCATTTCTATTCTCATGCTCTCACGTTAACAACTATTCTCATATGATCAGACCTCTATATATATATATATATATATATATATATATATAGGGTAGTGATCAGGTGAGAATAGGAGTTACTATGAGAAATAAGAATAAATCTCGTGCGTCCATCTCATCAAATCGACGAACAGGATAACGCGGCATTTTTGCTCCAATATCCTGCAGTTTTAGCCTTTAAAGGCTAAAACTGTAAAAACACTCAAACATAAACAACAACCTTCATTTTTAGCCCGATTTTCTTCATTTTTAGCCCGGTTTACTTCATTTTTAGCCCGATTTACTTCATTTTTAGTTCGATTTACTTCATTTTTACATAAATACGAATTCAAAAAAATTAAACATTTACAAAGACCAACGACAAACCTACCACATCCTGCAGTTTTCCTCGCTTTTACTTCAGTTTTGAATAAACACAAATTAAAAAAAAACTAAATGCAATAATATCAAATATCAAAATTTACACAACTGCTACACGGTTTCATTATTACGCTGTTTCATTACAACTTTTCAATACATTTTTCGAAAAAAACTCTTCACATTCAACAAAATTTCAATTCCTCTCTCAAATTTTCTTCAGACATTCGACGGTTTTCTCTGGAATTCTACTCGCTTTCGCCAATTTCAAATAAATGAACCTGTAAGATGAAAAAATGAACAATATTAACACTAAAGATGCACAATAATAAAGGAAAAATGAACATCTGAATAACACAATTTTTTTTAAAAAACTATCAACACAATTTGGAATAAATGAACCTAAAAGATGAAAAAAATGAACAATGTTAACACTGAAGATGCACGATACTAAAGCAAAAATGAAGATCTGAATAACAATTTTTTTAAAAAAAACTATCAACACAATTTTGAATAAATGAACCTGTAAGATATAAAGATGCACAATGTTAACACAAAAGATGCACGATACTAATGGAAACATGAACATCTGAATACCACAATTTTTTTTAAAACTATATTCATGCACGAATCTATTACAAACAACGTCTAGAATTCAAAAACAAGATCAAATCATTTCCTAACATAAAAAAAATCAATAGAACCATGAACACTATCGAAAATAAAAAATACAAAGTATTAAACTTACCTTCAGATCGATCAGACATGTCTTGTTCAAACTACAGAACTCCAAAATCAAAAACAAAACTCCACAAAAACCACAATTTTAAAGCCGACATCAATCACGAACGCCAAATCCAGAAACAAAAAAAAAATCCGATCGAGAGAAGATATATTAATCGAATCGAACGAAGGAGGAATAAGATATTAGAACGCGCGAAATAAGGAATACAAAATCTAATTAAATATGGAAGTATATACCTTTTAAATCTTAAAAATCCTAAAATTACAAAAATAACCTTAATGAATCAAAACTGCATGTTAAATGAGGAAAACTGCACACGGATTAAATTTGATCATGAGCGTTGATAGCACGAAATCAAAGGCTGAGATTTATTCTTATTTCTTATACTAAAAACTATTCTCATATGATCACTACTCTATATATATATATATATATATATATATATATATATATGACGTCAAATGATAAAGCCTTCAATCGTCTCTTTAGATTGTTTTATTTATTTGAAGCAGTCTATTTAGATTTATAAATGCATGCAAGTAGACTTAAAATTTGATTAGGTCTTGGTCGTCTGACAGAACCATTGCTATAAAAATGATAACAACCTGTTACTCTTGTCATCAACCAGGAATCAATCGATCCATATTTCTTCATCTGGTTGTTGCAGGAGAGAAAAATATAATCGAGATGGCTGAGTCTACTGCAACCTATCTTATCAGCAAAATTGATAATTTCGCGACTAACAAATTGAGGTTGCGAAAGAGCATGGAGGAAAGGATCAACGAGTTGAAGAGCACGCACGAGATAATTGCACAAGGTCTCAACGGCGGCCTCAGACTCGGAGTCGGAGGGGAGGCGGTTCAGCAGCTTCGCAAAATAGATTTGGATATAGTGAGTGTTGTTGAGATGTATGCGTACAAGAATGCTTCTGCAAATGCCAGCCCTTGGTACGGCGGAGGGAGGGGGAGGGGAGTGGGAGTGACGACTCATTCCATTACCGACAAAATGATTAAGGTTGAGAAGATGGTCAAAAGCTTCAATGAGAAGATGGGTTCCTTCCAAGAATTCTTCTCATCTCATCCTGTTTCAACTAATGGGGCTGAGCCTGAGCATGAACCAGTCATTGCTCCTCTGCACGTGCTTGAAAGGGAGACTGTCGGAGTTGAGGGGCCAAGGGCGGCGCTGGCTGCTTGGGTGCTCGATGTTGACCAAGCATATAGCGTGAGGTTCGTGGTGGGAATGGGCGGATCTGGCAAGACTGCGCTTGTGAAGCTGGTGTACGAACAGCTCAAGTCAGATTTTGATTGCCATGTTTGGGTCAATGCATCCATGTTCGAGCACACGGGAGATCTCCTCTCAAACTTGTACAACAAATTACGCAACCGAACAGGTCAGTCTTCCTCTTCCAGCTCTCCTGCTTCTACTCAGGATCTCATTGACATGTTGATAGATTATCTGCAACGCAAGAGGTACCTAATAGTTCTTGATAATTGGAATAGAAAAGATTGGGAGTCTGTGAAATATGCATTCCCACAAGCTAACACCAGTAGAGTGATCATCACTACAAGAAGAGGAGATATTGCTTCTTCCTGTAGAGATAACTCTACTACTGACAGCTACAAAATCCCACCTTTGCCTTTTGAAAAGGCTGAGAAGCTCTTCCTCAGAAGGGTTTTCCCAGAAAGTGGTGATCATTATCCCTCACAGGGGATACGTGAGGCATCTCAGAAGCTGTTGAAAGCATGTGAAGGATTGCCTCTTGGGATAGTTGAAATGGGAAAGCTTTTGTCCCTCAGAAAGAAGAAAGAATCCGAATTCACAAATTTGGAGACTAGTCTGCGAGATGAACTGAAGCTCAATTTAGGCAAACTCTCAAGAATCACACAAGTCCTTCTGTTGAGTTATAATGACTTACCTGACCATCTCAAAAGCTGCTTTCTGTACATGAGCATGTTCCCCGAGAACCGCCCCGTGAGCCGTCGGATGCTGATCAGGCTGTGGATGGCGGAGGATTTCATAAAAGAAGAGGCGGGCCGTCAGAAAGAACCAGAAGATGTTGGAGAAGAGTATCTTGAAGAGCTGATGGAGAGAAACTTGGTAGAGGCAAGTGAATTGGAGCTGGATGGAAGGCCACGAACTTGCAGAGTCCATTGCCTTATGCATAAGATTGCGCTTTCCAAAGCAGAAGCTGAAATGTTTTTTGCAGCAGGTGATGCGATGCATATGCAGAGGCTGTCAATACAAAATGATGAATTCAGTGTGCCGGAGAAATTACAGGGTGATGTTCATACCTTGTTATCATTGACCTCAGGCTGGAGGATCCCACCAGGAATCATTCCCAACATGAAGCTTCTCAAGATCCTGCATTTGGATGATGCAGCTTTGGAAGCTCTTCCTTCTGGAATCAAGAAGCTCTTACTCTTGAAGTATCTGTCTCTTAGTAACACGAGAATCAAGCACTTGCCCATAAGCACAGGTCGATTGAAGCTGCTCGAGACCTTGAATGTGAAGGAAACATTTGTGACAGAGCTACCCGACTCGCTTCTCTCTCTTCAAAATCTAAGACACTTGCTTGCTGGCAATGCAGTGCAGGGTGTGAAGGTGCCGAAGGAAATAGGCAAACTAACTAACCTGCAGAAACTATCATTTGTGAGAGCAGATAAGGATCACAGACTGGTTCAGGAGTTGAAGAATCTGAAAAAGCTCAGGAAGCTAGGGATTGTGGGTTTACCAAGAAACAGTGGGCGATTACTATGCAAAGCCGTTGAAGCGCTGAGAAGTCTTCGTTCCTTGAGTTTGGCATCAGAGAATCAGAACCAAGTTCTGGAAATTCAAGAAATGGAGGAACCTCCTCAACTCCAGCGTTTGTATCTGTGGGGGCGGTTGGAGAGGATGCCGCAGTGGATCTCAAAACTTCATGAACTGGTTAGAATACGACTCAAGTGGTCTAGGCTGACAGATGTCGACAACCCCATAACAATTCTTGGGAAGCTTAGCCATCTGCTGGAGCTTCAGTTGCTAGACGCCTACACCGGAAACCGGTTGGAATTTTGTGCTGGGACATTTCTGAAGCTCAAGATACTGGAGTTGGATCAAATGGAAAAGCTGAAATGGATTATTATATGCAATGGAGCTTTGCCGTGCCTTGAGAGACTTACTATAAGCCATTGTCCGAATCTGAGGGAGACTCCAAAGCTCCATTTGAGAGACATGCAAGGTTAATATATATCTCAATCTTGAAATAGTTGATTTATTGCACGACAAGAGTTGTCTCTGAATTACGAGTGGTTGTTGTACTAAATTTATGTATATTTATATTATATATATAGTTGTGTTTGTTACACATCAACAACAATGGGGAATAAATACAAATGCATGCAAAGCTAAGCTTTCTTGGCCGGAGAGGAATCTGAGCTCTCCCCCCTCGGCGGCGACCGTTGCTGCGGCGGCTTCTTCACATATTTCCTAGCCCACACATGCTTCCCATTTATGGAGTACTTCGCCTTGTTCCCCTCTACTATGCCGTCTATCACCGCCGTCGATCGCGCCACCATTTTCGCGTACAACGGCTGCTCACCCTCCTCCACTTCTTGCATCATCAAGTTCTCTATGAAATCCCCAAATCTCCTGCATTCACCAACACATATATATCTTAATATATATATATATATATATATACACAGAGAGAGAGAGAGGATATACACCTAGTGAAAAATTCTCGAATTTCCTCTGCCGTCGTCGGATAGCCCTTGGAGAATGTTAAGAAAATTGTCCGATCATCCGCCGCCACCTCCGCTTCTTTCTCCTTACTACTTTCACCTTCTACGTTGCTGATATTCAAATTCTTGATCCTCGCCAAATCTCCGACCTCACCGCCCATCATCTGCCGCTGCGCAGCCACGTCGTACACTTGAAACCCCCCCGCCTCCAGCATGTGCAGCGGGAGCCCGATAGCATCGTTCACCACCGGCGGCCGATGTGGCACATGCAGCGGCGGAGGTAAACGCACCACCCCACCCGCCACCGCCGCCGGGAGCGGCACTGGCACCACATCGAGATAAGGGTTATAACCGAACTGCATGGCATTTAAAGGCCCCGCCACTTGACCATCACCACCACCACCACCGCCGCCGCCGCCGCCGCCATTTCTGTTCTCCGCATCCCAGATCGGCTCCCCGCCGCCGGCCAGCCACGCAGAGTGGAAGAGATCTCCGAAGGCCCGCCAGCAGACGGTGTTGATGATCTTCGCGACTCCGCGGAGCACCGCAATCCGGTTCTCGTGGAAGAAGCGGAGACCCACCCCCGCCGGCAGGTTGACGTATTCCGACAGGATCTTGATCTCGTTCCCGCCGTCTCCGAACAGAAAGGCGTCGCTCTCGACGCATTTCATGCACACCGCCGCCTCGTTGGCGAGCTGGTTGATCAGAATGGCCGGGAGCGACAGCATCTGCTTGATCAAGTTGAGCCTGCATTCTTTCTCCAGCCACATCAGGAACCCCATGACCTGCACCGACTCCGCCGGGTCGCGGCGGAGGTTGTGAGTCAGGCAGACGTAGAGCTCCCTGTCAATGGTGTGGAACTGCCGGAACGCCTCATCGGGAACTTGCGGGCACGTCTCGAGCGGGAAGAGTGAGTGGTTCACGGTGGTGTCTGCCATTTTCGTTCTTACAAAGAAGGATGCTTTCAGTTGTGTGGAGGAAGGTGAAGGTTTGGATTAGTAGGGGCGTGTGTGTATATATATTGGTGGCGGGGTGGTGGCGGAGAGGCGGCTGGTGGCGGAGAGGCACCTTTTGGGGTGGTGGCTGTTGGTGGAAGTGGTGCGTCCGAATCTGCCATTGTTGGATTTGCGTCGTTTCGGAATTCCCTCGCGAATTCGGGAAATTTGAACATATGATCGTATTAATTATATATTAAATGAATTTTTGAAAAATATTAAGAAATTATATTTAATTACCAAAATTTTATCATGGATTTAATTTTTATCTTTAATTACTAACTACTTTTCTAATGGTGGGGTGGGGAGATTCAAATAATTATTAAATTAATAAACTAATTCGATGATACTTATTATTAGATATTGTCCCATTCATTAGTGATTACACCATATTATTAAAAAACAGATTTTCAAATATATGATAAGTAGCAACATAATATATGTAGTCAAATTGACAAATCAAAATATGTAAATAAGCACATGGACTCATGATTTAAGAATTAAAAAAAAAACATAAAAAAATCCACTATATAATTGGTGTTGGGGCCAGGCCCAATAAACACATCGGTCCAAGTGATGACTTGACCCAAGCAGCAAGCCCACCATGAGCGACAAAGGAGCGGAAATCACCTAAGTCAAGAGGCCTCCACCGAAGCGCTCCATTCCTCGGTACCGAGCGAGTGAAAGGGTCGGTGTCGAGACTCTTCAAAGAGAGGAACCCTAGTAGCCCGGCGCGCAACCATCATGAACCCTAACTGACCCCGAAAAATTCGGAGCTGCTCTGAGAATTATGGCGAACCGCGGGTCGTCAACACCTAGGGTTAGACTGCACGCCCCTCCCCTATCCTGTCTATAAATAGGGGTGGAGAACCCATTTTTGGTATCGCTTTTTCCATTACGAAAACTATACTGTAACGCTGCCAGATTTTCTAATTAATATCAAATTCATGTTCGTTTGGTTTAGTGTTTATATTCATCTCTTGTTTCGACTCAATTCTATTTGAATATTTATTGTTGTCACTTGTTATTACTGTGTAACGTTCCAAGAGTCTTTTTCCTGAAAATCAAACCTCAATAATTAGCAATAGGATCGGACTTAGGTTAGCAAATTGGGGTGTGACCTGATATTAATATGTTACACATAAATTCAAACCTAACCCATTTCTTTTTTAAATCAGAAAAATCAACTCAAACGCGATATATTTATTTTAGGATTACCTTAAATGACTTGCCTCTCTAACAAGAAAATGACTAATTAATTAGTTTTACTAGCCGGTCATATCGGGGCAACCCGAGTCCAATATAATTTTTAATTGGGTTCATAAGTTCGATCCAAAATTTATATGTACTTGAAATAATTAGACCTAATTTAACTATATCGTGCTAGATTTGTATTAGATTGTAGTGTCGGGTGAGAGATTGTCGCTCCGACTATTTCATTACTATTATTATTATTATTAATATATTAATATTTTTATATTTAAATTAAAGGAATGGTAAAAGGGAAATCAAATAGATGGGAATCATGGGAGTGTAAAAACCTATTTTCTGATTTTCTCCCATCTCTCCGTCGTCCGATCATCTCCTCTCGGATTTCTCCAATCTCATTCTCTCTCTCTCTCTACTAGCCCGCCAAATACAAATCCACCACTCCAACGGCCTTCACCCACAAGCAAACTAAGGTAAACCTCCATAACACACA
This sequence comes from Plectranthus barbatus, assembly GCA_026898455.1. Classification (NCBI taxonomy): domain Eukaryota; kingdom Viridiplantae; phylum Streptophyta; class Magnoliopsida; order Lamiales; family Lamiaceae; genus Plectranthus; species Plectranthus barbatus. The sequence continues at coordinate 9,361 of JAPKLW010001098.1, forward strand.
CATACAAGCTCACTGTGTGAATTTACGCGTTTATGGCCGTGTAATGGTTTTTGATGAGCTGAATTACTGGACTGAGCTTTTTGGTTGTTGTTGTGAATTGTGATTGTGTAGCGCCACTGCGATTCTTGTATGGGACATGAGGATTTTGACATTTTGTTGTTACTATTGCTGTTATTTTGTTCAATCTTTTACTAGGTAGGGTTCAATTCCTTGTTGAAGATATGGCGGACAGTCCTGGCAGCCTCGACTGCGGCGGAGGGGACCTGAGCCCGCAGTCGAATGTGCGCGAGCACGACCGCTTCCTTCCGATCGCGAATATCGGCCGAATCATGAAGAAGGCACTGCCTCAAAATGGAAAGATCGCCAAGGATGCGAAGGACACCGTTCAGGAATGTGTTTCCGAGTTCATCAGCTTCGTCACCAGCGAGTACGCTCTGAAGCTCCCGTATTTTTTAGAAGTTTATATATTGTTCTTCATTAGCAGGGGTGTCATTCATTGGTATTGCTCATACAATTCTTGGCCACTTGAAAGTAGTAAGCTGAAATTTTTGTGGAACTAGGGGTCATATTTGAATCCATGTTCTGTTTCAAGCATGATGTTAGTACATCTAATTTCGAATGTGCTATTGATTGTTCGAATTGGTGTCTGGAAGTGCTAAAATTGTGAGCTTTAGTTTTAGATTGATCTTTGTAGCTTAATGTGTACGAAACTGCTTTAGTACTTTAGGGTTCATTACTGCATGTGATTAACTGCCGAGTTAATTTTAGCACCAGCTCAATGTTACACCTTTGCACTAAAGTTAAAGATTTGGGGGGGGGGGGAGGGGGGGGTTACTTGGAATGATTCCTTGACCTCATTAACTATGGTGACTTGTAGGAGGACAATGATCAATTTAATCGTTACACTGTTATGTTAAGTTATTTAGGTTTCCTGTAGACAAATGGTGCGATAAGAGTGTCTGGATCCCATACTGAAATGAGTATTGTTCTACCCGTCACTAATCAAAATAGTGAGATTTATAAACTGGAAATGGTATACTTATGCGTGATTAGAGATATTCCATGTGAATAAATCATGTATTTCATTTAGTCAATCATGTATCAGCTATTAAAATCCTCATATGAGTTTCTAGTATCATAGTCTACCTACTCCTTTTCTGCTGTGTGCTTGAAAAGGCTGACAAGTGGCTGCTTTTCCTTCCTATGAACATGATAAAACCATTCTTATCATCATCGGTTTTATTAAATTCATTTCGGTGTGCACTTTTAGAGATACATGGGTATACAGGTTGTATCCTTTCCTCGATGTACATCTTTATGGTTCACATTTCATTTTTGTGTGGTTTATTGATCAGAGCTAGTGATAAGTGCCAAAAGGAGAAAAGGAAGACAGTCAATGGTGATGATTTATTGTGGGCAATGGCAACTTTAGGGTTTGAAGAGTATATCAACCCACTAAAGGTTTATTTGTCTAGGTACAGAGAGGTATGAGAGGTTCCATTATCATATCCAGTTATAGTTTGTTTGACGTTTTGAACTTCTTTCCTCGGGATTGCATTTCAATTATTATATTTTCTTTCACTTTTTTGCATGACATGCATGATGAAAGAGATTAGCTACACCATAATGCATGTATATATACGACTCAAATCTAACCCTCATCTCTTTCCCTGTTCAATCTTTGTCAATTTTGTGGATCGGCTTCAACGTATCAGTTAGAGGTATGGAAATTTGCACATTTCTTCTATATAACTTTGTTGACACATGGTTTACTTGTATAATGTGATGGATTGTGAGCTATCCGCAGGGGGATACGAAGGGACCTGCCAGGGGTGCCGATGGGTTGACAAAGAAAGATGTAACTGGAGCTCAGATGGTTTCTGATGCACAGGTAGCTCTTACTGCCATAATTTCTTTAATGACTGTTAGCATCGTTAGTGTCCTCGAGATATCACTCAAATAATAATTTCATATTTTGCTCCTTGTGGTTGACCTTGGCAGTTTGCTCATCAAGGTTCTTTTTCACAAGGTTTCAACTACTCAAACCCTCAAATTTAATAGTAAGTTCAACCCCTCTCCTCTCTCCCGACCCAAGAGGAAAGAATGGAAGGAAAGAAATCTTCATGGATGCTGAACCTCTTTCTTTCTGTACCTCTGATTATCTTTGTATGCATAGTTTAGTTTGGTAAAATACCTTATGGATAGACAATAGTCGATCAGAGGTCACAATATAATTATGTATTTATACTTCTACATTTACTGAAGGGGTTGCGCAAAAGTCTTTCAATGCGAAGTGCTGGCTAGTTATGGGCAGCTAAACCAATAATATATAAATACTGAAATAAAATTCTCACATTAGAATAGTAAACTATACAAGGATTTTTTATTAATAGTGTTTGATGGGGAGGGGGAGCAACTCCCAAAATAAAGGTTCTGATTACTCTTTCATTGATAAAAATATTTAACTCGTGATATGAATCAATGATTTTTCATTGTTGCCTTTTCTTGTAGGATTTTGTCACCCTTGCTGCAGTTTTTACTATATTTAAATCTTGTGATGACTAAAGTACATCAATGGTCTGGTTAATATTTTGATTTCCTAGCAGGCGAAAGACAATTCACAGAAACTCGTTTTTATTACTATTGGGTGAGTACAATATTAGAAAAAAGAGGTGGTGAAATGGAATATAGAAAATATGTTGCTACTTTGATGATATATATATAGAATCTTAAATTTCTACTGCTAGGCATGCTGAATGAAATTCTCCATATGAGAAATGAACTGGGGTGGCAGAAATTATATCTGAGCTTAGCATCTTTGCAGACGAGATTGACTTTCGCATGAAGCTAAGAACAGAGATGAGTTTGTCTCAGGATATTGCGGTCAGTTACCTATCTAGAATATATGTTAGGCACTTTGATTTCATAGAAGCTCATTCATGTGTTCCCCCTTATTTGTAAATCATGAAAATTCAGTTACAATGTCTCCATATGTCAGGTAGGCACTACTTCAGTTTTCGTAGAAGCCTATTTATGTGAATCCCATTTGTGAATCATTAAAATCCAGTTACAATGTCATGGGCAGAAGCTCTCTTCAGCATTGCTTGCATAAGAGATGATTTGAACTAGTTTCTCCCTCCAATTGTTCATATGCATTGTTTATGCACATACAGACATCTGATATGCATAGACATTTCAAGCATTGTTTTGCTGTTCCAGTTTATGACGCTTTGAACAGTTGGCATGATTCATTTTTACAACTTGGATGTGTGGTGTTGTTATGTTATGTTGGTTCTTGGCACTAGCATGTAATGTAAATGATTAGTGAGTAATGAAATCGGTTTTCTTTGTTTTGGGACATGTGAGAGTCACGTGATGTGGAATAATTGATTGGTAGTGAGGGTGTGTGTCACTGAGAATAATGTCTGAGCTTTGAAGGGAGAAATTCCTTCTCAAATAAACAGTTAGTGATTTAGTCTGGAAAAAGTAGTAGTAGCAAAATACTTCCTCACTCCCGTTATATTAGTTTTTTTTTTTTTGGTCTGTACCTGTATATTAGTTATATTTCTTAAAATGATAAATTTTTTACACTCCTACCTCACAAATATTTGTTACTGTGTTAATTGAAGAAGATCAAATTACGAATATGCCCTTCCTCACACTTTGCCAACTCAGAGCATGAGGATTTCCAGCTAGTGCATAAGCATAACCCTCTCTCCCACACTGATTCCTGCACAAATTTTTCTTTATAGAGTTTTCCATTTTAAAAATTCTTGGTCAATAGTCAAAACAGAATTTTTGTGATTGACAGAAATGCCCCTGGTTGCCATACAGCTGGCCACGTTACATTTCCCAGGAGACAAAGCATGGGAGCAAACTGTTCTGTGCACCCCTTCCATCATTCTCACGTGCCACTTCCATTTCGCATATATGGTTTTTTTTTTCTTCTTAGTTTTACTTTTTGCATGAGATGTTTTGATTTCTCTTTTAAAAAAAAAAAGAAAAGAAGAAAATACCAGTTTAGATTTTGATGATCCCATAACTTTTAAATTTAAGGAAAAAGGAAAAACAACTTGAATTAAAAGTGGGGTTCTTTTTTTATATATCCTAGCAACTTCATTGAATCATTGTGATTTGCGATCTATGAATTAAACAAAACTCTAATAAAATAGTTAAATATTTTAATACGGTCATGTTGTCAAGGCTTCGGCCCATTTCGTGCGCTCAGTTTAGTTAATGGGCTCATCACATGTTACGGGCTTAGCCCAACAATAGCCGCGTTTGTTTTCTCTGAAATTATTTTTATCAATATATTAAATGACTTCAATATGTAAAATAATATCATAAGCCTATACAATGTAATCATACTCAACTTCCTTAAAATCTTTCATGATTTATGTAATTATCATTTGATAAATAAAAGATAACAAATTATAAACATAAAAGCTAAAAATATAGTAAATCTTCACCTTGAATTTGTGAATTATATGGAAAAGAAATTTTTTAAAAAAAACATTAAAAAAAAGTGGGAAATTAGTCATAGTGAATTGGGTTCCACGTGCAGCGATACTAGTGGACCACTAAAGCGTACGTCACGGTCGATAGGAGACAGCTAAACATTGCCGTACCATGAAACGACGCCGGATCGTACCCAGAAGAAGTGAAGAACAACGTGAACGCCTTAATTTTATTACAAATACATTCTCGGCCGGCATCACATTTTTACCACAACATTCCCTTAATCCAGAAATTTTGTTTAAATTTTTATAAAAATATAAATAATTAATATTTGTAAGTATAGTCGAATTAATAATTATTAATAAGTGTGAAAAATTTTGAAATATGACAATTATACGGGACAAACAAAAATGGGAAATAAGAAGTGGGACAAGGAGTATTATTTTTCCCCTCTAAATGTGATGTTTTCTTTTGATTCTTTTCAAAATAAATACAATTATCGAACAAAATTCTAATGTGACAAAATAAATGACATTGAAATGCACTCTAATAACATGCACTTGATTCTATCATATTGAGTCTATCGCTTCAATCCTATATTTGAATCGTATTGATATTAAAATCTAGAATTCTATAAAATTAATATATGTCAAGTATAGAGTAATTATATCATATTGTGATCATAATATATAATTCAAGAAATTCGTAATTTGTATGGTATGCAATTACAAATTAATACTAAAATCCGATAAAAGGGAGATCATATTAGCTAAATTATATATTCAATAAATGGTAACACATATATTACCAGATACTTATTACTCAAATTATATTATTGTAATAAAAAAAAGAGTTTAATCAATTCAGGACCCGAAATATTAATTCTCAATTCAAAACCTGAAAGATCACAAAAAATCTCAATCCAGGACCCAAAAGATCATACAGTTCTCAATTCAGGACCTCTAAATCAGGTTATAGATTGTGAATAGTTTGATATTTCGAGTTCTAAATAGATAAATAAATCATCTTTTGGATACTGAATCGAAAATTTTCTAAAAAAGATAAAATAAAAGAGGAATAAAACATCTTATAGAGAGAGAGGGGAGGAGAGAGAGATAGAGGGAGGAGGGAGATGTTGGCCTCAACCCAAAATCCATCTGTCAGCCTCACTGTCACTTGACCTTTATTGTAATCCCAAATATACATTACATACACCCCCAACATTATTTACATTCCCCCCCATTCTCATCAACTCTGCACCTCCATTCCCCTCCCCCTCCCCTCTCCTCCGCCGATGACGATGATGACCAGCAATGGAAGCTCCCAAAGCTTGGGCGACACGTCTCTCACCAAAGTCTTCGTCGGCGGTTTGGCTTGGGAGACCCCCAAGGAAGCCATGAGAGACCACTTCGAGAAATACGGCCACATTCTCGAAGCCGTCATCATCTCCGACAAGCTCACCGGCCGATCCAAGGGCTACGGCTTCGTAAGTCGCCGCCGCTTAATCGTATTTTTTATTGATTCCGAGAGTTGGTCAGTTTACGTAGAATTTTGATCCGTCGATCGGATTTATTTTTTCAGGTTACTTTTAAGGATGCTGATGCGGCGAAGAAAGCGTGTGAGGATCCCACTCCGATCATCAACGGCCGTCGCGCCAACTGCAACCTCGCTGTGCTCGGCGCCCGCCGCCCTAGGTCTTCCTCCACCGCCGCCGCCAAAACTCCTCCTCCTCAACAAGGTAACTGACTTTTTTAGTTTTTTTTTTTACTAAGACGTTTGTTTAATTACTTATTAATTTGTGAATCGCCGATTATATGTATATATTCCAAGGAGTGAATGTCGGACCGAGAGCTGCAGCATCGACTCCTCCTCCGCCGCCGATGAATCATGTGCAGTGGTATTATCCGGGGGCGACACCACCAGCCGCCGCCGCAACCCCTTTCCACCACCACCACCACCAAGCTATTCCATTTTATGGATACTCACCGGCCTACATTGCAACACCTGACATGAATTACAATCATGTAAGTATATATATATATATATATATGTGTGTGTGTGTGTGTGTGTTTTTCAATGGATCGCGTGTGTTGGAGGTAGCATTAGATGTTTTTGCTATGTTTGATAATAAATCTCAAAAATTATTTCATTCCATATATATATATATATATATATGATTCCAATGCATGTATATAAATTACACTATTTTAGTGGCTAGATTTGTTTCTGGAACTTAATTTTATTTAGTAAATAGAAACAAAAAATGTTATAATATTTTATATTTTAATTTCTATTTTCTGAATTTATTAGTGGACAAAAGTAAAATAATATGAAAAGGAAAAAAGAAAAGAAAAGTTGTTGTTTAGAAATAATTATAATATAATGCAATATTAATATAATTAGGATGCAGAAATAAAATGTATGTCAGTATGTGACTGTAAATGTAATTAATTAATTGTTTTATTTACAGAAGGTGGGATTCAGCGGTGGGTCCTACATGAATGGGCATTACGGTCAAGTGTATCCGGGGCAGGCTATGGTAGGCGCGGGCGCACTGATGCCAATGTACCCTCTCTACCACTTCCACCAATCACAATCAATGGGCCTTCCAGCCCACTTGTACTGTACAACTGCGGGAGGCCCAATTCCCTCCGTGCCCGCGCTCATCTCCAAGCCCACATCCATTGCCCCTCCAAATACTGGTACGTAAATGTAATAAAATAGACAAGGAATCTCAAGAGGAATCTCTGAATCACGTGACCACGTGAGGAATGATACCTTTAAACACAGTAGTAATTTATTTATAATTGTGATTTTGCAATTTGATTCATGTTTTATATGAATATTTGTTACAGTTTGCTTGGCTGTGGAATGAAAATTGCGGAAGAAAGCAAAAGAAAAAAATAAAGTGACAAAAAAGAAGGGAGGCTGGGCTGCTCAGAAAGAAATTATAATCATCTGCAGTGGCTGATATTTTCCAATTTTTATTAATTTTGTTTTGTAATTTTAGGAATCTAATTCATTCATTAAATGTTTTTTTTTTAATTTAAATCATTGTTATGATCTGCTTCTCTCTAACCTACCCTACTTGCAATTGCATGATGCATAATATCTCAGTCATCGCTCATCACATGTAATGATTCTTCTCATGTGCTTATCAGATTCAGATGCTACTCAAATATCAATATATTTTCTGGTTAATGTTTTATTTTATCTTTGGCTTTTTACCAGTTCTATTAATATTAATCAGATTCAGATGTGGTCATATACTTCAAAAATAATATTTTGAGTTTTTTTGTCAATGTATTTTAGGTAAATTTTGTTTCTTATGAAGTTATGCTAGACAATAGACACACAAACTCTGTACAAATACAATACACTCAATTTAATAAGCTAAAAGATTTGATGAAGTTGAATTCATTATATTTTTGTGATAAATAAATTCCATTCACCTATTAAAGTTATACCAATGATATATGGAACTTCTACTTCTACCCACAAAATTTGGGTCAGGGGATGTGACATATTAATGCGGATCAAATTCTTTGTCCCACATATTTCACTTGGTGTTTATAGTTATAATTAATATTTTTAATAATCAAAATTTATTTAAAAACTAAAAAATAATTACTAAAAAATATTATATAGCCTAATTGAGTGGGATTAACGTTATGTTCGAATTTATAAAATTAATTGGAACTATAATATATTAAGATTATACAAAATATTAAAAAAATTAATAATTTTAGTAGTGGAAAAAAATAAGACAAAGGATCCATGCCCATATTAATGAGAAAAAAAAAGAAAAAAGAAAATATGAATTAGAACGGATTTAATGATTGTGCAGCACATGATCATGTGAATCCTAGTCATGATGAGTGTAACTGAAATTCATTGATTTTTTAGGTGATAAATTATTTGGAATCAGCAATGATTAATTATCATAAGCAGGGGTGTAATTAATCAATTCATGTGCTTAATTATCATAAACGTATAAACTAGGAAAAATCTCTCAATCACGAATGAAATTTTGATTATTGAGATCAGTAGAAAAAAAGCGGCTGTAATTTTGAAAAATAGTGTTAATAAAAGCGAATTAGTATAAAGTCGATTGGTTCATGTTAATTTAAAATAGAATTGCTAATTCAATCACCCACACCAAATGATGAACCCGTCCCCTTGCTAGGGTGTAGTGGTGAAAGGACCTTACCTGGACCAAGAGATCACATGTTCGAGCTGCTTTAGGGAGACATCTGTGTGTGTGAGTTTAATAAATGTATTCCTATTTCAAAAATAATAATAATAATAATAATAAAAAATGATGAACCCCAATTATGTTGGGCTTGCCAAAATAGATATTAAAAGCCCATACTAATTATGAATAATGATAATGCTGAAAGCAGGAATGAATTAATCAATTGAAGAATTTATGGATGTTGATTGGGCTAATTGGATTTCGGACCAGTTTTATTGGGTGTTCTATTTTTTTTGGGTTGAAATATTTTGTCACTAATCCGTTCTTTTTTGTATTTGATTTTTTATGGTAAAAACGAATTTCTTTATTTTTTTTGGATAATGGTTGAGAGGCATTTGGAGAAACAGAGCTCGAGCTTTTGGAGGATATATGTTTGAATATCCCAAATTGACTTTGGACTGAAAGTATACCATCATATAATTAAGGAAAAAACATTGAAATTATCGAATTTTTGGTATATTGTGATTTTTTGATAAGGTATTATTATTTTTGGTATTATTATTTTAAAATAATAAATTAAAAACAAAATCATATAAATTAAGAATTAAATCATATCTTCTCTTTTTGCCTAACAATATTATTGATATAAGCATATTTCTTAAATAAATATCAACAGAAAAGATCATAAAAATCAAAGTATATCAAAAATTCTTGGTATATTAACGGTATAATGAAAGAATGATAAAATAAGTGGTATATAAATTATGTCATGCCAAAATCATATTAAAATCATTTCAAGAATTCAATATGCCGAAATAATAGTATATTCATACCGACTGTACTTGCCAAAAATCTTCCTATTCATTTGTAATTTTCTGTGTTTCTATCTAAAAAAAATTATCCTATATTTTTATAGTTTTTAATAGTTTAGTAATTTATTTGCAAAAAGGTAATAATTTGAATATTAGGTTTGGCCTAATAAATAACTCTAAGATGAAAATTTAAGAAAAAACCTCTTCCCCTCCACGTCACCTTCGTTGCAAAAGCCCTAAGCAATGTCCACCACCACCACCACCACCGCGGCTGAAGCGCCACCGCCGCATCTATGGACACAGACGGAGCTCATCTCCACCATCACCGCATTTCTCAAGAGTGCCAGTCCCGTCACACCCAACCTTAACACCGCCCTATCTCCCTACCTCCCCTACGTTACACCCGACGTCGTCCACTCCATTCTCTCCTCCGACTCCCTCAATCGCCACCCCTCTGCCCTCCTGTCCTTCTTCAATTGGGCTCACTCCGCCGCCCCCTTCACTCCCCTCCCTCTCCCCCCACTCCTTTCTCTACTCTCATCCCTCATTTCCCACCACAAATTCGATGACGCCAAATCCATTCTCCGCTCGCAGATTGCCTCAGAGCATCCTCACCATCAGCTCCACCGCCATCTCCTCCGCCCTTCCCCACCCCTTCCGCCTCCGTCCAAAGCCCTCCTGAACACCTGCATTTTCGCCTACTGCCGCTCCGGTTGGCCCCACCTCGCCGCGCAGATTTTCAAGAAGATGAAGCGCCAGAAGCTCCGCCCTAATTTGCACACTCTCAACTCTTTACTGAGTTCTCTGGTAAAAAAGGATCCTTCTTCTCGCTCTTCGCTACTCTGTAAAGAATTGTTTGATGATGCTGTTACACTAGGTGTTATGCCAAATGTAGTTACTTTCAATATATTGCTTAGTGGATATTGCTTAGAGTATAAGTTTAAAGATGCAATTCAGTTGTTGAGGAAAATGGAGGATCAATTTAGCTGTAAGCCTGATAATGTGAGTTACAACACGATTTTAGATGCCATGTCTAAGAAGGGGAGATTGAACGATGTACGTGATTTGTTGTTGGATATGAAGAGCAAGGGCCTTTTCCCGAATCGGAAAACGTATAATATCTTGGTGTATGGGTACTGTAAGATGGGGTGGTTGAAGGATGCTACTAAGGTTGTTGAGTTGATGACTCAGGATAACATATTACCCGATTCTTGGACGTATAACACGTTGATTAACGGGTTGTGTAACTCGGGGAAAATAGGCGAGGCGTTTAAGCTCAGGGATGAAATGGAAGGGTTGAAGTTGTTGCCGGATGTGATTACTTACAACACCTTGATTAATGCATGTTTTGAAGAGAAAAACAGCTCCATGGCAGTGAAGATGGTGGATGAAATGAAGGAGAAAGGAGTGCAGCCGAATGAGGTCACTCACAACATCATGATTAAGTGGTATTGTAAGGAAGGTAGGATGAAGGAGGCCAGTGAGATGGCTACAAAGATGGAAGATGCTGGATTTTCACCTGATTGTGTCACCTACAATACTTTGATTAGCGGGTTTTTTAAATCGGGTGATTTTGCAGAGGCTTTTAAAATGATGCATCGAATGGGTGGGAAAGGTTTGAAGATGGATACGGTGACTCTCAATACAGCTCTACACAATCTATGCCGGGAGAGGAAGCTTCAAGATGCGTACGAGTTGCTGAGTTCTGCAAATAAGAGAGGGTACATTGTAGATGAAGTGAGCTATGGCACTCTTATCGTAGGATACTTTAAGGAAGAAAACTCGGACAGAGCCATGCAGGTTTGGGATGAAATGAAGGAGAAGGATATTATTCCCAGTATTATCACTTACAATTCTGTGATTTGTGGGCTCTGCAAGCTGGGAAAAACAGATCTTGCAATAGATAAACTTAATGAACTTTTGGAGAACGGATTGGTTCCCGATGAAACCACGTACAATACCATCATACACGGTTACTGCTGGGAAGGAAACGTCGAGCAAGCGTTTCAATTTCACAATAAGATGGTTGAGAAATCATTTAAACCTGATATCTACACCTGCAACATTCTATTAGGGGGTCTGTGTAGGGAAGGGATGCTTGAAAAAGCTATCAAGCTCTTTAATACATGGATCGAAAAAGGTAAAAAGCTGGATGCTGTTACCTACAATACATTAATAGCAGCCTTATGCAAGGAAGGGAGACTCAATGATGCTTTGGATCTTGTTGCTGAAATGGAAGAAAAGGAAGTGGGGCCAGATAGTTATACAATCAACTCCATTGTTGGTGCTCTCAACTCTGCCGGAAAAACTGAAGAAGCTGAGGAGCTATTAGCAAAAATGTCCGAAAAATATAAACTAATGCTTTCTCCAAAGCAGAGTGATGACAAACAAAAAGTGGTTTCCGGAGACCCTTCAGATGAACCAGATTTGAGTTCCATAGCTTATTCGCAACGGATTGATGAGCTTTGTGCTGAAGGGAGATACAAAGAGGCTATGAGTATCTTTCTGGAACAGACTGATAAGGGTATCACCCTAAACAAGTCCACCTATATTTCTTTGATGAATGGACTCATCAAGAGGAGGAAAAGCATTACGAATTCAGTTCTGTAATTTTTGTTAAGGGCATGCTTCCCTTCTTTCACTTGACCGCGGCAAGCATAAGCATGCTACATGCTGCCATGTATGTAAACCAGGTATGTGCTCATGCTTGTTCTTAATTCGAAGTAGATTTCAGTGGCTAAAATTGTTTCTTAATCCATTTTAGTCGACAGATGACTGTTTGTGGTTGGTCTTGCTGTATGTCTTCTCAAAGTATGATCATTTGTGAATCCAGCATCAGCTTCCTCTCAAGCATGGTTTCAGACGTTTGGCTAGAGTCGCTAACTTTGGGGATTTGAATGGTGTCTATAGTCGATTAGGTGGCGCCTAGCCTGTCCAAAGAAGGCACCTAGTCTGCCTAGGTGGCACTTAGGCGCCAATCTTGGCCCGTGGCCACCAAGCGCCTAGGCGAATAGGCCGAGTTTTGCAACAGTGCTCTCAAAAGATTCCGGCTATGATTATGGGTGGTTCCTTGGGTGTAAGAAAGGTGTACGTAGGAACAAGGATTAATTTTACTTCCCAATTTACCTTGTTTATAGAGGTATGATAAATCAAGAAGAATGTTTATATATTTATTTGATCATATATTCATATTTATAGGAGTAGAGTTAGCATGAGATTGAGTATGATATCCATTTTACTATAGTAGTAATGTGTTTAGATTTCTAGTTTAATTCTTTGCAAACATTAATAAGTGAAATTCAATTGTAAAAATCAAATGAATATAATACTTTATTTGATTGAATTCCTTCCTTAATCTTGTAAAATTTCATTCCTTTTTTCAGAATCTATATACTAAAAACTAAATTGAGAGAGCTTTGTTTTGTATGATATAGGTTTAGCTACATCAAATTAGTAATAATACCCTTGTTTCAAATCAATAAATAATACTCCCTCCGTCTTATTTTAATAGTCTTGTTTTTCATTTTCGTCCGTCTCACTTTAATAGTCCTGTTTCTAAAAAAGGTATAACTTTTTTCACACCCAACAATAAAATATTAATTCCACACAATTCATTCTACACTCGCATTTCTTGGTTATTGTGCCAAAGTAAATGAGACTATTAATTTGGGACAGAGGAAGTAAATCTTAAGAGACCAATAAACGAGGAGGAAATATAGGATCCTAGGAAAAAAATATGATGATCAATAGTTGAAGGAAAGAAAAAGGAAATAAATCAAAGTTAGTTGTAGTAGGAAAATATGTAAATCACATTGACATTAGGCAGTCCACATTGTCGACTATCCAATACATTTTTCTTGATTTCTCTATCTAGCTAGTCACACCTGTAGTTTTGAAAAATCCCCCCCAAAAAAAAAAAAATTTGAAAAAAGTTTGATATTTACATAATTACTGTCTTTTCGTTTGCAAAAGCTAAGGTTTCAGTCGAGTCAAACTTTTCTTGTTTTTTACCATGCATTTCTTTGGTCCATACATGTATATTTTAACTGTGCAACACATGTTAGAGGATCTCAATTTAAATGCTTGAAAAAAAAAATACACATATTGTGAATTTTAAATCTCATTCATTAAATGTTGGTAATAATCTTCAGTGTGCAAACTTTATATTTTGCTTTATATAAGTTTTAAAACTCAAATAAAACTTATGATAAGATATCAAAATACTCTTTTTTTTTTTACAATATTATACTCTTTCCGTCTCGGTTTACTTGTTCCAAATCTAAATAACACAATAACCAATATCAAAAGTAATAGGGAATTTAATGGTGTATTAGTGATGTATTAGAGAGTGGAATGTTTGTTTAGTTTATATTTTTTTTTCAAAAAAATAAAATGGAAAGAGGGAGAATGTGGAACTAAGATTTTCAAATGATTATTTTTTTTATTTTTGATTTAATTATTTACTATTTTAGGAAATGAGACAAGTAAACTGAGACTAACCAAAATGGAAAATGAGACAAGTAAACCGGGACGGAGGGAGTATTAGTTATTTTACAATTAAAAATGTGATTAGTCTAATTAAAAGAATTTGAAAAAAATGTTCTTGAGAGAATCTAATAGATTGTGAGATTCTTAGTGGCCGAGTTTGGTTAAGAATTAAAGAGATACTTATAAGATTATGTGTACGTAAATGATAATTATGCATGAATTTTTTTGCGATTTATAATTTTTGAACAATTTTTAATTAAAGATTATATGAGCCAAAATTAATACTAATATTAAATTTTATTAGTTTTTTTTATTTATAATTATAATAGTAAAATTAAGACACTGTCCGTACTCGAGCTCCCGAAATTACAGTGCCGGCCCGGATTGTAAGCATAAATTAAGCCCAACTCACATACTCTATAAATCATCCGCCATACTCCACATGCTACTGCTCTCTCTCTCTCTCTCTCTCTACCACAATAGTTACAGAACACACAATGAATTACACCAGCACCACCACCACCTCGTCGGCGGAATGTTGGACGTCTCCTACATCGCCGTCAGCTTCGTCACCTCCAAGGGCGGCGCACCCCAGCCCATGCGCCGCCTGCAAGACACTCCGGCGGCGTTGCGCGGAGAGGTGTTTGCTGGCGCCGTACTTCCCTCCGAGCGAGCCGCTCAAGTTTGCGATCGCTCATCGTGTGTTCGGAGCCAGCAACATTGTTAAGTTGTTGCAGGTAATTAAACTACTAATTTAATTATCTCGTTAATTAACTAGTTTTTTTTTACTGCACATTAATTAATTAATATCCATGATTAATGTTTTGCCTAGGAGGCTAGGACAAATTATTTGTCGGAGAAATGCATGCATTACATAAACATTACAAATATATATGATAACAATTGATATTATACGGCATATTTTTATTTTTTAATTAATATAAGTTTGAATGTATATATTGATAAAGATAAAGCTCGTCCATAGATTTATTTCTTAGTTTATATCTTTTCCTTTTTATTCTCAATACATTATGTATAGTGGCGGAGCCAATCTTGGGCTGGGGTTACCGCCCCCAATGCGGCCGGATTTTTTTTTTTTTTCCGGAAGTTATATTTTAAAAGATCATATGACTCGATCCAACGAGATGTGATAGTTAGGGTTTCATAGTATCCCTTTATTTTTTCTATATATTCTCATGCAATATATCAATAAAAACATGGTGATTATTGTTACTCTAATATGGTATTAGCTTAAACTTTGATCCTAAACCCTATATATACGTTTAATTAAATCCCATGTATATATATTTATATGAATGAATGATTAAATCTTGAAGGTTGAAAGGGATATATGGTTATGGTCAATGGGAGTAGGCATCCAACTAAAATGACATATTTTATTTATGCAAATTAAGCTTACCATCAAACAGTGCTAATTATCCCAAAATTCAACGCTATACTTAATTTCAAGATTGACAAAATCAAAAATAATTTGTCAAAAATAAATTAATTTGTCACGACATGCATGAAGACCTTTGATAATAATCCAAATATTCATTATTTTGTTGCATGCATGAATATGGGTAGGAGCTTCCAGAGGGACTCAGAGCAGACGCGGTGAACAGCATGGTGTACGAAGCGAATGCTCGAATAAGGGACCCGATCTACGGCTGCGCTGGGTCGATATGCCATCTCCAGAAGCATATCGACGAGCTTCAGGTGGAGCTAGCCCGAGCCCACGCCGAGATCTTGAAGATGAAGTGCCAGAATGCAAGTTTGCTCGACCATTTCTACATTAAGATGGATAATATGACACCAGATTATAATAGTTTTATTCCTCCAAATCATCAAAATCCGACCACCTTTTTTGATGATGATGAACTCGTCGAGGATCCCCTTTGGACATGAATTCAATATCCATGATGCATGAATTCAGGAGTACTACTTAAATCTTGAGAAATTAGATATATATTGATATATATATATATATATATATATAGTTCTAAGTCTAATTAAGTACTAATTAATTGTATATACATCTCCAATTCTATTGGATTTGGACTTTTAGTACTACTATATCCATTTAGCCTATAATATATATGCCATACGTTCCAATTATATTGGAACCAAGTTACTTTTGTTGAGTGTCGTCCCATTTATATGGTTTATATCCAAATTTAGTACTCCATCGTTCTGATTATATGGTCCAATTTGATCTTGCACGTTTGTAAAAAATTATTTAATATTTAAACAAACTCCCAATATTACCTATTTAAAACATTAATTAACCTCTTATTTTCATAATATTACATTTAATATTTTCATTTTACAAAATTATTCAAGGGTGTAATGGTAAATTATCAGATAAAAACAATACCAAATATAGAAATTGGACCATATAATTGAAACACCATAAAATAGTAATCCGGACCATATAATCGAAACGGAGGGAGTATTATTTTTACATGTATTCACAAATCTACCCTTAAACAACCTTGCAAATTAAACACAATTAATAGAATCTACTATTGACCATTATTGCTAAGTAAGAGTAATTTAGGAAGTTTGTTCAAATATTTAGTATTCATCATAAATAATTTTTGACATTTATGCAAGATAAAATTGGATCAAATAATCGGGATGGATGGACGGCGTATAAATGAAGGACCCTAATTAGGGTTAGGCCTTGGCGCCAAGTCTAATTTATTATCTATTAATTGTAAAAATCAAATTAATAAATAATAATGAATAAAATATGAAATATGACACTTGGAGGTTGGAGGGAGTATGCTTATATTAAGAAAAAGTAGTTTTCATGTGAAAATGGAAAGATTACAAATCATATAAATCCAAAAGATTAAGCATGCATATGATTGGATAATTTGAGACTAGAGAATAGTTGTGCGCCACATTTCTTTACCTAATTTTCTTATTTCAACTGAATCTTTTGTCTAATTATTACCTTGCTTATCATACTTTCAAACCATTGACCCTTGCTTTGTTTTTTTCTTAAGACGTTTTTCATGGGTTAATTAATTCTACTAAATAGAGAAAATTAGTTATACTAGTAACCAAAACCTTATCTTCCTTTGAAAAAAAAAAAAAAAGCTACTCCCTCCGTTTCGATTATACGTACAGTTTGATCTTTCATGTTTGTAAAAAATATTTAATATTTAAACAATATTATTCAGGATGTAATGGTAAATGACCATATAAAAACAATACCAAATATAGAAATTGGACTACATAACTGAAACACCCTAAAATAGTAACCCGGACTATATAATTGGAACGGAAAGAGTATTATGTATATGAAGTACATATTTTAGATAAAATTTATATTTTAATAAATTATATAAATCTGAAATCTACAAATTTAATCTAAAATTATCTCCTTGGTGCAACTATACATTCAAGAGAGGGAGCTGTGTTTCTGGTTGCAAAATTTGTTGAGATTCAATTTTACAAGAAAATAAGACGAATAATCAACAGAAATAACAAGCAAAGCAACTGAAACTGCAATATGAAATACTTTATCCGTTCTAATTTAATTGTCCCACTTTCCTTTTTATCTGTCCAAATTCATTAGTCTCACTTCTAAAAAATGTAATTTTTTCACACTTAACAATAAACAATTCATTCTTTATTAAAAAAAAAAACAATAAACAATTCATTCCACGCTCACACTTCTTGATTATTGTGCCGAAAGTGAATGAGACTATTAAACTGAGACGGAGGGACTAAGTAAATTGCAACTGTCCCCTTGCTCGGGGTATAGTGGTGAAAGCACCTTGGTTGGACCAAGAGATCTCAGGTTCGAGTTTCCTCGAGGAATATATTAGCCTCCAAATTGATTTCTTCTTTGTGAAATATATTATTCTCTCTACATTTTTTAACAAATTTAAAAAAAAAAAAAGAAAAAAAAAAGTTTCTAATAACCGTGATGCTAAACAATGCGAGTCGTGAATCGTTTAGCCCATGGCCTTCCTTATGAGCTCGTATCCAGCAAAGTTGATGGCGCCGAGCGGAGCCACCCAGAAGAACCGCGGCACGGCCCCTCGGAACAACCCCAGCGGCCCTTCCTGCCGCAGGATGGCCAGCGCCACCACGGACATCGTCATCGGCTGCCCCTCGAGGGCGATCATCATCCTCGTCTTGATCACATCGAACGGAGTGGTCGATACGGCAGTCAATCCGCCCGATATCGCCCCAACTGCAATGGTTTCCCAGGGCTCCAGCTCTCGTCCCAGAATCCTCTGCACAGCCTTCTTGGATGCAGTGTAAAGGCCGGATCCGGCGATGTAGAACGGAAGCTCCCGGCAGAGAGTCATGGCGGTGCCGCGGAAGAAGCCGCTCGGACCGTCTTGCCGCCACGTTCCGAGCAGAGCTTCGCCGACGTGGTTGAACTGGCCGGCCTGGAGTCTCTGCTTCAGCACTTCGCATGGAATGCGCATGGTTGTGCCCAGAAAAGTGCCCAAGAATGATGCAACAGATTCTACCTATGCATTAATCACTAATAATCAGCTTCACACTTCGTTTTAATCAAATTTTTTTTTATGGAGAATGATGAGATATGGGACTCACCTGAATTTCTGGGAGTGATGGTGCAACATTTATCAGCACAATCTTGGTGACTTCACATGTCCCAGTTCGTAAACCATGACTGCATTGATTGTTCAGTAAATTTAAGGCCATTTAGCTAGAACCAAGAAAAGAAAAAGAAATAAAGCAAGTGATTGCATAGCGTAATTGAGAGAAAAGTGCTCGAATCTAATGGCGGATCTACATATATAAAAAGGGGGATGAACTCGAAAATTTTTCGGTTGCATAACCTTCTTCATTTTTCATGTTTTGAGGAAGAAAAATGGACTAAAAAATAGGAATAAAAGTAGGGGTGAGTATTCGGTTATTCGGTTCGGTTTCAGCCTGTAAAATAACCGAACCAAAATAACCAAATTCAAATTAGAGATAACCGAACTAAATCGAACCTAAATAGCCGAAATGAAATTCTTATTCAGTTTTCGGTTATAACCGAATGTTAATATAAATTTAATACATTAAAAATTATATATATTTATATTAATATATATAATTTATATTAAAAATATATTTATATAATATATTTTTAATTTTCAATATATATTATATATTTATTAATATTATATATATAAATTCAGTTATTTGGTTATTTCGGTCTGGAAAAAAAATAACCGAATCGAAATTGAAATATTGGGAAAAAAATAGCCGAATTTTTTTTGTTCGGTTCGTTTTTTTTCAGTTTCTTGCTCACCCCTAAATAAAAGGGTACGAGGGGGCTGAAAATGTAAATAAACATATTTTTGTATTATTTTTGTTAAAAAAAATATGATGAAACCCCTATTACAATAAATTTCTAGATCCGCCACTGGTCGAATCATACCTTGCAAACTGCCCTACTATAGCTGGAATGGATCCCATGTATAATCCGCGGAGTCCGAGTTGAGGGAGCTTCGACAGAATCTCTGTGAAGGAGAGTGTTGTTGAAGCTTGAACCTGCGTCTGCTCAAACCAAACCAAAACTAAACTAAATACATCACAAATAAGAGACAGAATACAAGAAGCTATGATGGTGCAGATCCATCCATGAATTCAACAACATTTTCTCTGAAATGATCAGAAAATTTGAAGAAAAAAATGAAACCAGGCAATTACCTTGACAGTGTCAATTGGATGCATTAAAAATGTAGAGAAGGAACAGGAAATCCCTCCAGCCAGTGCTGTTTTAAGAACACTATCAGTTCGTATTTCAACTCGAGGGGGATCAGCCGCAGTGGCAACTCTTCTGCAGATGTAATAATAATGTCATCAATCACAACAATATGTTGGCAAGATTAAGGAGAAGCCTTATACACTTACCGCGTCTTGTCTGGAAGGTGGTTCGATGGGAGCAACGCCATAAAGTTTCCAAAATGTCCATACGATTTGGAATCGCCATTTTCAGCGTTCAGAAAATGCATCATGGCCATAGCATTGTCTTCACTAGCTGAAAGCCCTGCATTCTTCAGTGATGTTAATATTTCATCTTTTTGGGGCGTTGCAGACTGGTTCAGACGTAGGCTGGTGTAAGCTCGAAGAGAGCTTGCTTCTTTCTGTTCCATAAAGAACAAGAATTCTTTCAATTGGAAAGATGTTGAGAAGAAACGAGTCCTCGTATGCTGCAAGAACTCCTTAGCATATCTCCTAGGTAGGTTTCTGCTTGTCATGGTGATTTCAAGATCTTCCAAGGTAACTCGCCCGTCCCCATCTCTGTCCATCTCCTCGAAAAATCTCTTCCCTGTTGAAATAGAACTCGGGATTATGATCCATTACACAACTGGTTCAGACACAGTTACCAATCAGACCAACATCCAGCATGAAACTTGGAAGGGATTACAGACACAACAATCATCGTATTAATCAAAACCCGAGTTTCTTCTCTGAAATCCTATATTTCACCAATGCATCAACCTCAAAATATGACACAAACAAATTAAACTCAGCTCAAGGTCATTCTGCTGCTCGTAAGCTCTATTTCGAGTGATTAAGCACAGGATTCCAACTAAGGTACTACTCTAAGAATGTGAAGAAACTAACTATTTGACAGTGAAAACATAACTAAATATAATTTACATAATATTTTCAGTCAAATAAAAGACATGTTGAAATGAAAGGCATGCCTTCAGCTTGGGTGTATGAAGACAACAACCATTCTTACAGAAACAACAATCATTGCATTAATCAAAACGCGAGGCTTTTTTCTCTGGAGTACTATACTTCACCAATGAATCATCTCTTCATGCTCACTTAGCTAACCCAATGTGAGAAACTCAATATACAACACATACAAATTAAACTCAGCCTCAGGGTCCTGCATTTACGAGTTATGACATTCAGCTGCTCGAAAGCTCTATTTCGAGTGATTAACCACATGATTCCAACTAAGGTACTACTCTAAGAATGTGAAGAAACTGACTATTTGACAGCGAAAACATAACTAAATATAATTCTCACATAATATTTCAGCCAAATATAAGACATTTTGCTGCTAGACAGCTCTATTTCGAGTGATTAACCACATGATTCCAACTAAGGTACTACTCTAAGAATGCGAAGAAACTGACTATTTGACAGTGAAAACATAACTAAATATAATTCACATAATATTCTCAGCCAAATATAAGACATGTTGAAATGAAAGACATGCCTTCAGCTTGGGTGTATCTGAAGAAGTCCTGCACCGAAAGCAACTCCTCCTTGTCTGGATGGTCTTCCTTTGAAGATCTCCCTATCTGAGGCAGAAGCTCAACCAATTCAGTCATTGATACAGATTCGAGAGCTCCCTCATCCTTCATCGAAGGCACTCCTTTAACTCGAGCAAACTTCAAATTCGCGAAAACTCCATCACTTGGAGCTCTTTTGCCCTTTGAAATACTTATACACTCATAATATTGAGCAAACACATCAAATATTGGGTGATGACTCAACTGATCAAGCAGGAACTTCTTTATATGCTGAAATGACAAAATTTTCCCATCTTCAGCAACTCTCTCTCCAGCTTCCACTCTCTCACTAGAGTCGTCAAGACAACAGCTATCCTTATCACTTCCATATCTCTCTCGCAACCGTTTCTTCTTCGAAAGATTCGAATTCACCTTATCAACCCCATGCCAGAAATGATCTTTGATTTCACCATTATTTCTGCATTTCTCTCTATCCATCCCCACACACTCAAAATTGAGAGGCTGATTCTTCACTATCCCATTAAAGAAATGCTCAAGATTCTTGGCTATCTTCTGAAAATCCGATTCTAGTGGCGCAAATGCCACCTGAATAGAATTCAGAAGCGGCTTCAACGGATCATTCGCTACCACCATCTTCTAAGAAATCACGAAATGCCACTCAAATCCGTCAGTCCCGAATGCTCGACTCTTTCTTTCTTTTATCCCCAATCAAGCAATCATCGACATGGGTTTCGAGACGAAGGGAAATCTGAGATGCAGTCAACGCTTGATAGAAGTAGTGTGTGTGGTATGTGAAGCGAGGTGCTCAAATGGCATCGATGCCTCGTTGAAAATGAGAAAGATATGATTTTGCTTAGATAACTATTTTTTTAATAGATGGAAAGAATCAAAAGAATCCACATGCGGCAATAATGATATTCTTGGATTTCTATCAGCTGAAGAACACAAATTTTAAATTTAGAGCAAAAAGTTTACATTTTGATTCAAGAAAACCCCAGATGCAGAGTTTCTACATCATTCATATTTCAAGAAAAATCAGATAGAAATGACAAAAGACTACCCTTTTTTTTTTCCTAAGGGTTCCATAAATATGAATCTACTATATAATTCAATGGGTTTGTAGACACTATCCAACGTTAATAAATAGTTTTACTGAATAGAAAAATGAAAACATTAACAACTATTAACTGCTTAATCCATCAACTATAATACATCATCCAAAGATTAAATTTTTAGTAATTTGATTAGGGTCTTTAAAAAGAAAAAAGAATACAATTCAAAACATAAATACATTTTCTTCTCCACTTTCATTCATGAAGCTTAACCAATATTCTCGAAAAAGGTTGACACTATGCAATTAGAATGGAAATAGCAAGATTTATATGTACACTTATTCAATTTTAAGCCACAAAATAACTTACAAACATCGTTCAGAGATGGTTTTTCCACCACTCAATCACTGTCTGAAACAAATGGGACTAGACTTTCAATACTAAAACAAGTAGAGACATTTGTTTCAATGCAGACATCAGCTTCAAGATAAGTGTCCAAGCTTCTAATCCTGTTTTTTCTGATTCACCCTCTCTGGTTCAGGATCAAGTGAGACTAAACTTTCTATGCAAACATCGGCTTCAAGAAAAGAGTTGAAGTTTCTTATCTTGGGGTGTCTAAAGGAACTCTCTTTCGGATCATACACAACAAAGCTCGACCCATAAACCAGCAAGATTTCCCCCTTAGCTCCAATGCACAACGGTGTCGAATATGGACCTTTCCATGGATCATCAAGATATGGAACAACCACCAGTTTCATCCAAGAATCACTCACCCCATATTTCTTCAAAATCCACACATCCATACTAATCTTAGGGAAGTCACACATCACACAAAGGCAGCCCTCTATCACTCCCAAAGATGGGGAGAAGCTGCAGTCTGTGTACCTCGGCTGCTCCACCTTCCCACACATCTCACTCCCTAAATCGAAAGAAACAATCTCCCATTTAGAATCCATTCCAAACCTCCTCCCCCAATGAAGTTTCCCATTCACAAACTTCCCATTATCATCATAAGGCAAGCCATCCTTAAACACATCGATCATCTTCCAAGAATCATGCCTCAGGCTATAGATCTTCACCACACTCTCATACCTACCGCCACTGCGGAACCCAGACAGGATCCCGACAACCTTGTAATCATCATTAACCTCATCGAAACCGAATCCATATTTCGTGATAAACAAGCCACGCTTAATCCTATCATCCACCTCCGCCAATTTCTTGCACCTTCTCGTAGACGGATTCCACAGGAAGAAATGCTTCCCGTTAACCGCGATGCAGGCGATCCCGTTACAGCAGCCTACGACGCGGACCGAATTCTTGGGATTCTTCATCGGATAATCCAAATCGGCTGCGTCTGTCGCTTGCCCATACATCAAAGACTGGAGGGAGCACTGCTTCAAGGTGTAGAACGGCAGCAGCACGGTGGAGATGACTCTTTGGCGGGAGAAGTTGGAATCTTTGGCGGGAATCTTGAGATGAGTGTGGCAGAAATGGGGGCTGGAGATGAGGGAGCGCCATGATTTGGAGACGCAGCGGAATCTCAGGAGAGATTTGACGGGGAGGCGGGAGAGGATTTCGACGATGATTTCTGCGGGGGGAGAGGGGATTGCGCGAGTGAGTTTGGAAGCTTTTCTGCTGGGGTGATGATCGTTGTGGATTGGTGGTGATGGTGAGTTTGACTTGGTTTCCATTTCTTTCAAGAGGGTGGAATTGAGTGGTTGGATCAAAAGTGGTGAGGAATTTAGTTTTCGGTTGTGTTTTTAAAATCGGTTGGAATGTTGGAATCAGACAATCCAATAACTATTGTTTTTCTTGTCTTATTTTTAATCAAGAATTATCATTGAAAAAAAATAAAATATTCATCCCTTTCATTCAGTTTGTTTTTACAAAAAGAGAAACTTTTCAATTTTAAATTAAGAGCACAAATCTCACAATACAAAAGCTCTACATCACACATACCTTAAATTAAATGAATGGCATTTTCATTTTCCCACTTTACTAGGTGAAAAACACACGCAGAAATCAACACACAGTATCAGTTAGTTGGTATGTTAGCCAACTATTCCGTAGCACCGGCACGGCCCCTTGGCCGTGCCGGTGAGCCGGAGAAGGACAGCCGTTTCTTAGCAGAGACGGGCGTCTCCGATCCCTGTGGGCTCGGCAACCTTGACTTAGCCCTTGCAGACTCCGTGTAGGCCATGTAGCTCGGGACTGCAGGTGAGCTAGCTAGGCTTAGGCTCTCGTCGTCTCTCACCGACGACCCTACAATGCTATGCCTTCTGCATTGCTCCGACTGAGTGCTGTTCAAGCTCCTCAACTCATCGTCTGTGCCCCTCGACTTGGGAGTCGGGGTACTATTTTTTGTTGCAACAACGCCAATTTCGACTGTGTCTAGCTCTTCCCATGGCCGCTCAGCCATCCACCTCTCCAGCCAGCTCCACCCCCAGCCGCGGTTGCTGGGATCTGCCATCATCGGGTTTGTGGATTCCGAGGTATTATTATTCCTACGTGTCTGATAATACAAAAATACCGATCATTGCAGAAGGTATGATCAACTTAATGCAAAGACGCAGAATGCATTTAGTAATTTTCATTACCTGATTTGAATATGCATAAGCTAATGCCCTCTCTCTCCTCATTGCAGCTTCTTGCCTATTGTGAAGTGTTGCTTCATCCTGCTCCTTCGATCTTGTGCTTTCATCCCAATTCTTCCCATTTTGCTGTCACAAACAAAACCGGCTTGTAAGGAGAGGACTTTCACCGTTATATCGTGGTATATTCTCAGGTTTACAGCCGATGTGAGATATTTAACGATTCTTGAACTTACAGTCACGGATGGTCTCGACTTCTGATTCTCGACTTCACTGTCGAACTTGTGTAGGATCAGCCGGTGAACGGTAGAGGTCTCCTCCAACAATTTGAGTCTCCTTGCACGAATGTCGGATTGGAGACGAGCCATTGTTTGCATACACTTCAAGCTCGCGGCTGCTTGGCGCTTCGCAGATTTGCCTGCCACCACTGATTTCAGCCTCACGAGGCCTCTCAGAGCTCTCAGCACTCTCCTTCCCTGAATTTTCAGACACCAATCACACAACATTCTCTCTCTATTATCACAGAACTAACTAGTAGACTTGTTTCATACCATGTAACCTCGGAAAGCTGCCTGAATCTTGATGGCAGCTATCTCCTCCTTAGTTTTGCCCGAGGCATACGCTGCAGCTCTGAGGCGGACAACCTCTGCAGCAGCATTAGCTGCTGCAACGGCTGCCTCAGCAGCCATGGCTGTCACGAGAGCTACAGAATAGGCTTGCCTATTCTGTTCGCTCTCTGCTTCGAGCAGCTTCACCTCCTCCGTTGCTTGAATCACGACGCCCTTTTGTGAGGTGGGGGCCTCCAAACCTACGCTTCTTTGCCGCCTGAAACATCCTCTCCTTCTCCAATTATTCTAATCATAAGGGAAAATAACAATTGATTAATTTATTTATCAGAATTCATCTGCAAAAGGGAAGAAGGGATATATTCAATGATGCTACCTTATCTCTATCTTCTTTGGATTCACGAGTGATGGCTTTCTTCACTGCAGCAAACCAAGATTTTCTCCCCATATCTTATTCAGCAAGTTCCTAAATTTGGAAAATCTTTGATCTTTCACTCATTCAGACAAATAGATCATAACTGAATTCACAAAATCTGAGTTCTTCTGCAAGAAATAAGGAAAGGTATAATTTTGTAGGAAAATTATAACTAAATTGAATCAAGAACAAGGAAGGAAGTGGAAAGGGATTGCAAATATGAAGTAACCTCTGCCCCTACACACCCCACCAAACTCTCTCTCTCTCTCTCTCACTGGAAAAACACAGAATGTTTGAGTTGGGACACTGAAAAAGTTGAATCTTTTACACAACTAAACTCAAGCTAGAAATGCTCAACACAACAAATATATTAATGAAGAGGAAGGTAGTGTAATGGCAATGCAAATATGCCGTAGCCCTCTGCCCCTACAAACCCCACAAAACTCTCTCTCACCAAAAAAAAAAAAAGTACATGAGATGGGACAGTGAAAAGGTGGAATCTTTCACCTGAGTTCGTGCAATGCTAAGATACCTGATGATGAGACTGAATCCAAAATCTTGATTCGGTTCTAACAGAAAAACATCTGACATCTCATCTTCTTTTTCCTCTCCTCAGCAAACCTCCAAGAAAAGAAGCTTAGAAAAGTGGGAACATGCACGAGTTTTCCATGAAGTAAAAGGATTGAAGGGGACAAAAAGATCCTGAATAATGCAGTTCGTGTTTAGGTAAGAATCTCTTCAAGTTAGAGAAACATATCTAGAACTTGTAGGAAAAATGAAGAAAATGTTTTTTGTAGCAGACAAGAATAACGAACAGGGGCAAATTTGGGATTTTGGCTGAGTATACGGCCTGCAGAGGTAATGGGTGGGGGGACTGCTTTGCTACATGGAGGTGTGCGGCCCACAAATGAATCTGACTGGAGAGAGAGAGATATTCAATCTTGTTCTTGTTTTAACCGCAGACAACGAACGAACTAGTTATGTAATGTCAGGTAGAGGTGACCACGGGTCGGTTTCGGTTTGCAATCGCCGGTTCAGCGGTTCCAAAAATGTGGAACCTGAACCGGCCTTTTTTTGCGATTCTGGTTCAATACAGTTTCTGTTCGGTTCCGGTTTGGAACCAGCAGTTCGAGGTGACGTGGCGCGTTGTCATTGGTCGATTTCAATTTTTTTTTTTTAATTTAAAATTTTCTTTTTCCGACAGTTCGATAATTCCGAACTGCCGGTTCCAATTCCGGTTAGGGGGTGGAACCTGAACCGGCCCGTCAAAATAAAGTTTCAATTTCAATTCAGAACCGTTTCGAACGATTCCAGTTCGAAATCGTGAACCGACGGACCGGTTCAGAGCCAGTTCGAGCGGTTCAAGTTCCATTTAACCCCCTCTAATGTAGGTTTTGGTGTTGGTCAAAATTCACCATTATATTGTGTAGTTGAATTAAATAATAATATAAAAATAGTTTGTTTTATCATATATTTATGACAATAAACGTATTGGTGAAGCACAAAGAATCCGATGGCCGTGTCAGATAAAATCTTTGTCCAACCACAAATTAAAATAGATTCTCAACTTTACAAAAATTTGAAGTCAACTACTTAAAAACTAGAATAAAATAATAATAGAAATGCAGATAATTGTGTGTGTATTTAATATTCTTTAAATAGAACTAATTTGATTTATTACCATTATTCACATTTTTATTGCAGCATTATCTACGGCTGTAAAATTATTGTAATCAGTGGCATATTTGGCTGTCAATATTAATGTCATCACATGTTGTATCTCACCAACTTTGTCCTTCGGTTTTTGTTTTCATGGAACTTCCACACTAGCTAGTGTTTGGGACTAATGCCACAAATTTCTCGTTTTCTTACCGTGTGCACGTGTTAATGTATCTACGAGTGATGTAATAATATAATTTATTAACATTAAGACAGTAATTGGGGGTTTGTCCAAATGCAATTGTTTAAATAATTTTGTATAAAAGTGTGTATGAGTTGGAGAAAAGGACTACACAACCTGCATTCCAAAGTCTTTATTGCCATTCAATAAAGGGCAACCACTTCATCTCTAACATGATTGTCACTACTTTGCAAATATATAATCCTACTTTTCTGACATTTTAACTACTAATTTTTTTTTTGTTGTTGTTGAGCTATCAAACTTTTATAACACCTCCTTAAATAATAACTACAAAATGCATATGCCCAGAATTGAAAATGTATAATCTAGTGCAAAAAAATACAACTGCTCGGAGCATTTTTTATGCAGGATTGATGCATTTTTAAAAAATGTACTAACTCCACATATAAAATGATATTGCATTGAGATTTTGATTTAAAAAAATGCACAACTTCAGCATATAAAATGACTAGTTAATCAATTCTGCAATAAAAATAGTACATTTTTTAGTCATGACAAATGCATTTCGTAGTTAGCATATAAAGATGAGTTAGTATATGATCATATTTCTAGATATGATATTTATTTATATATGAGATGCAAGTGCTTGAATGTCTTCAAAGAGACATTAAACTTAACTTCATTGTCATCTTCTTACAGCAAACTAACAAATCCTAAGAAATTTACAAACCTAAATAAATACTAATACTAATCCAAGATGTGTGAGAGTTCTGATTGGAGTCTAAATGAAGTGCAATTTCTACATACAATCAACAAAGCTCAAACTCCATTTCTGAGTGAACAAATCATTCACACAGCAATCACAATCTATGACAATCCTAATAGATTTTGGATTCTTGAAAGTACCTCTGTGGTTTTCTTGTTTCATTGGCCAGCACTCGACTCATGGCCCTCGGAGGTGTTCGTGTTCGTGTCGGGTGATGCAGATACTTGTTTCTCGTCGGGGCATGGTGATGGGGTTTCTTTGGCACTGGACTGATGATCATGATCGGATGACTCTGCCTCCGGTTTACCACCGGGAGGCTGCATCTCTGGTTGACAATTGTGATCCGTGTTTGATGATGACGACGAGGCTTTTAGTTTGCCTTCCTCCATCTTCCTCTGCTGCTCGAACATCATCTGGAGATGCTTCCCTTGTTCTTCAATTCTGAACTGCAGGTTTCTTTGAATCTGAAGCAACACAAAAGGGAAGATTATGATCCCAAACCAAGAAAATAGCTTCTCGAAGATAAAAATATAGCATATATAAGGAGTATTGTTAATTCAAGACCCGAAAGATAGTTTAATTATCGATTCAGGACCTGAAAGATCGCAAAAATTTTCAATTCAGGACCCGAAAGATCATAAAATTTTCAATCCAGGACCTCAACATTAGGTTCTGAATTGGGAATTGTATGATCTTTCACATTCTGGATTGAGAATTCATCTTTCGGGTCCTGAATTGACAAATAAATTATCTCCTATATATAAATAGGTATTACAAATTACGGCATGGACTAATCAATGCACTGATAAAATACACAACTCCCATTTACAAAGAACAAGAAACACTAATCCAAATCATGAAAGTATCATATCTATGCTGAGATATTACACAGAAACAAAGATAATGAGATTAAAGAACTCAATGCAAAAACATTAGCTATGATGTGATAGGAAGAAACAACCTTGATGGACTTCTAGAGTGACAACAAACTAAAACATAAATGCTAAATGTAAGTCTAAACTGATTGTGAAGCCCCATACCTCGAGCTGTTCGTGGAGTTGCTTCTGGACTTCCATCTGCAATCTCAGAGCTTCCGTTACCCCAATCGCCCTGCCATCAGAATATATTAAGTTTCAATGAATATAATTTCTCCGAGAGAAGATTGTATTTGGTGTGTTTTAAGTGTTAAGACCAGACTTACGTCTTCATGTCCAGGAATGCCATTTCAGCAACATTTTTGGATCTCTTCTCAGGTGTTCCTATATTCAGAACAGGAAATATAAGTTCGAGGAAGCAATTCGAGCATAAGATTGCATTCTTAAGAGCAGAGGGAATAGCAGTCAAGACGAGGAACAATGCAATGCTAAAATGAAAAAGATGAATAGAGGGACAATCTTAACCTTCTGATGGCTCTGGCTTGTGTCTCGCAGTTCTGTACTTCTGAGATTTCAAAAGCGAATAGTGTGAGAGGCGAGCTTCGCCTTCGAACAAAATAGAAACCAAATTTGGAAGGAGCTTTCTGGTTACCTGCAGGTGGCTCTTCACATGATAGATAGTAAGGCCTTCGACGTTCATGAGTTTCAAGACAGCTTTCGGTGTAGCTCCTGCATAGTTAATGTCTGTGAAGTAGGATAAAGTTTTCAAGACAATGAGAATGTAACTGATGATGAGATTTCAAGACATCACGCATAATGTTAGATGAAAATTCATTATTCTTGACATTTCAGGTGTAAGATTTTATGTCAAAACCAGATGGAGAAGGTTACGCGTGATCAGGAAACACTAGCTGCAGGGGTTTTCTGCATTTGACTTACTGAGATGGGCATAATGTGCAATGTTTTAAGCAACAAAAGAGCGAGAACAGCAATTAAAAATATGAAACAAAGAGAAATATATCTCAAAAATGAAAATGCATACAAAATGGCAACATGGGCTGACTTTAGTTGGTTTCAGGCAAGAACAAACCAGCCTTGTAGTCTTGATGAACTAGTAGATTCAATGTAAACTACACGAAATATTTGATGAGCTATCCGTGCTTGATACAAGCTTTGCATTTTAGATATTATAAAAAAGAGCAATAAAGTGAGCAAACCTTGGCATCAAGATCTGGAACACTGACATCAACAAGGAGATCACTCAAGTCTACATCAAGTGAGTCGTCAACTGTGACCAGCTGATCCGCCCACTCCCTCCAGTCTGTTCTCCTCGTATCATCTTCCGATGAGACCACATCTCTACAGCTTTCTACTTGATCACTCTGCAGAGGGGCATCCAAGGCATCTATATTCCAGGAAATATTTTTCTTTCCCAATTGACTTGATCGAATAGCTGAAGAGGACAGATGGTTTGATTGAGAATAGCCTTTACCAATCAGTGTCTCAGAAATGGAAGGCAGATCTTTCAACCGACTAAAGTCATGTGTGACGGAAGAATGACAAAGACTTTTGGGGCAGTCAGAGGCAGAAGAAAACAAATGCCCCGTCGTGGTTCCATTGTCAGTTGATAGTATACTAGGACAAGAGGATATTAAGTTTGAGGTCAGTTCCTGAGCTAAAGTAACCTGTGGTGAATCTGGGAGCTTGGGGAACTTCTCTTCGGGAAGTGTAGGTAAAATGTGCAAAGATATGGCCAGAGCTCCTGAGGCTTCGACATCATTTGAACGTTTTTCACTTGATTTCCTCTTAAACAATGCAGGGGCCATCTTCAGTTGTCCATAAACAGATGAAAAATGAATGATTCCTCCTATAAGTAGTAGATCAGCTGACAGCTTAGCTTTGAGCTAGAGGAAACATTCCTTTCAATCATTGATTCAAATATCCCATGATTGTTAGTTTTGAAGGACTGTAGCAACCAAGCAGCACAGCATCTGGAAAAGAAAATATCAAATTGAAACAATTCAAACTTCAGAGCCTCGAGTCATGATTCTTGAGAATTGAGTAATGGCTCGAGCTCGAGTGGGAGGTGATTTGAGCCTAAGAAACACTAAGTTCAAGAATACCTAAGTACACATGTAATAAAGCTCAAAATGGCTACAAAACATCCTATTCTAAAAGCATTGCTAAAAAACATCTTCTCACAAACCAACACTTATTACTGGAATAATAAAATACTGTTTTTCACCATCGAAACATGCCAGATCATTGAACAATAGGCCAACATATTTCTAAATCTGCATACTGAAATACAAGAGTACATGACTAGATAAAAAACATGTCAAGGCAAACAGTTTGCCCACTAGAAGTAGGCAGAAATGATCATTATTGAAAATATCAATATTCAGATAAAAATACCTGACACCTTATATTGAACTGAAGTTCATCAGCATTTACCTACGCATGTTATCGTGCATATAGTAACTACCCAAGTACTTAAGCTCTTCCACACATAGAATAGTGTTTATTTTGAAGAACCACTTTTGAAGTTCTACCAAAAACACCATAACCTCTCACTAAAACCACCACCACCACCAAACCTCACCTAGAAACTCCTCAAAGATCCAATCTAATAATCACTCAGTTAGAAGAGTTTTCGAACTTTTAGCCCCCCAAAGCTAATTTCAACCACGACTAACCCAAGAAATATGGGCAGATTCTTAACATGTCCCAAAAAATATTAATCTTTTATTTCCATGAAACAGCCATTTCAACAAGACATGAAAACCAATTACAACAAGACAGCTAAACAACATCTATCCATTAATCCTATCCATAAACTTCAAATATTCTGTAAGGAGTTGCAAAAATGTTTACGCAACGCTGGAAAATTCAATCTGGGACCCCCACCATCACTAATCACAAGAAAAAACAAAAGTTGAGCTTTTCCATTTCCGTGAAATAAAGCTAACTCATGGGATCTAATTTACACTAATCGCAATCCTTCCAACAAATTGCAGTCAATCCCCTCCAAATCAAACCAAGAAGTTAGCAACAGAAGGCACATTTGAAAAACAAAACCAGATTGCAAGATTCTAAAGTCCATTTCACCCAAAACTGAACAGCAACAAATGTTTAAAAAAGAAAAATGTAATCTTTTATACTAACTTACAAGCAAAAATAAAAACCCACTTCATAAAACCACGATAACAAAATATTAAACAACATAACACCACCAAAAACAGCGGTAAAACAGAAAAAATACCAGAGTGGACTTCGCCGGGAAAAGATGGAGAGCAAAAAGTTTGAGAAAGAAAGCGTTGGAATCTGATTGAATATGAAGTTGTGGCGACTAAATAACTAATTAACTCCTGGAAACATTGTCACAAATGGGTGACTTTCCAAATCAAGAAGAAATAATTGGTGATGTGAAATGAATGTGTGGGCTGTGTGTGTTCCTGTAACTGGATGATTGTTGGGTGCTTCCGTAGATAAACTCGCAAAATGTTGCCTTTTTTTTTGTCTGCTACATATATCATCTATGTGCAAAGGTTGAATCACACGATTACTGTGAGATGGGATTCCTTCTTTCGTGAATTTTTTTTTAATATTAATGCAGAAAGAAAGAAGAAAAAAAAATTGATCCATCATATAATTTTATGATGGACTAGACTAGACTACCTGAAAATTTGAAATATTTTCGAATTTAATTCTTTTATATTCTACGTAGAAATTGGAGATAGTATTTATTTACAATTAATATATATTAAACCATTATACAATTGAGCTCATCAAGATTGTCCCTCCCATTAATGGTATGAGCCATCTAATAATATTTTAGGCCAAAGATTAATCAACAACAATTTTGTCATTTGATGTAACTACACGTTATTATTCATATTTGTGCAAAGAGAAAAAATAGACAAAACTAATAATCCAAGTGGGAAGAAAAAGAAGTTAAAGAACACAAGTGGGAAGAAAAAGAGTTTAAATAATACTCCCTCTGTCCAACCTCAATTGTCCCACTTTCCTTTTTCGTCCGTCCCACCTCAATTGTCCCATAACTTAAAAAGGTAACCTTTTCACACTCAACAATAAAATATTAATTCCACTCAACTTACTTTACACTCACACTCCTTGGTTATTGTGCCCAAAGTCACCGGGACAATTGAGCCGGGACGGAGGGAGTAATTATTTTTTTTCATTTTCTTTGATGTACTTTTATAAATCTCGTTCAATATTGAGGCAAGAACATATTTTATTTATTTTTCTTTTGTCTTTTCTTATCCACTTGTTTGAAAGAGTAATTAAGACGATAGTTTGGGAGAGATTCATAGTATATATATCTTATTGTAAAAAGAAAGTGATGACATAAACATTGTATGAATCATTAATTTGTCAAAGTGTGCTTGATATAAAGTGATTGATAAATATTGCAAGAAACTATAATTTAATTAGAGGTATAATCGAACCAATTGAACCGAGTATGTAGTGTTATGTTCAAGTCTGACTTGTTTAATATTGAGTCAAATTTTGAAAATTTTTTATCGCATACTTCGATATTTATGAACTTTATTGAACCTTAGTTGAATCTAATTGAGCTTTCTAAATTTAGAATATATTTAAATAGTCATTATTATTTCGAAAGAAAAAGTTATTTATTTTGAAAGTAATATCACATCCATTCTCAAATTCAAATCTTCTCATTACTAGAAAGATTTATCATTATTCTTACTCTTAAATCATGAAAATATTACTTTTATAACATTTATTATTTTATAATTCTTACTAATTTTAGTTAACGAGTCTGCTCATGAGTCGAATATTATGATGCTCAAGTTTAATTAATTCGTTTAGTAAACGAGCTTTACTAAATAAGTTAGAATGAGTTTTTATCGAGTCGGAATCCGAGTAGCTCACGAACAGTTTGGTTCATTTTCATTCCTAAATTTAATTGGTCACATAATTTGCACTAATAATAAAATATTATTCTCGTGTATATAATTAATGATACAAAACCTTAATCATCACTAAATTAAATTAACACAACTTGCATAAAATTGAATGCAACCAAAAATGAATAATCCATTCCGTTTAAAGGGGGAGATTTGTGTACATCACAAAAACTAGGAAACATATAATTAAAGAAGTGGAAGTTGGTAAAATTGAGACCATCCAATTTTGTGACAAAAAATTAGAAACTACAATTAGTAATTAAATGAAGGGTCTAAAAATATCTTTAAACAACACAAAAATTAACCCTCAAATGCATGCATGCATGCACAATCAATAA
Source organism: Plectranthus barbatus (assembly GCA_026898455.1). Lineage (NCBI taxonomy): Eukaryota > Viridiplantae > Streptophyta > Magnoliopsida > Lamiales > Lamiaceae > Plectranthus > Plectranthus barbatus. Next base: position 43,992 of record JAPKLW010001098.1, read on the forward strand.
GATAAAAACACAGCGGTGATTTCCCTTTGGCCCCGGCGTCCATCGTCTCTCTCGACTCCCATTCGTGACCGGAAAAAATCGATCATCGGAGTCGTGAAAGGGGATGGAGCCTCCGATGCCCAACGCGATCGGCTCTTCCATCGTGATGGAATCTTGCATCTCCGGCCAATCCCCGCCGCGGCCCGCTTCCCCGAGCTCCAAGAATGCGTATGCGCTAGACATTAGCCTCATCTCCGCCCAAGACTTGGCTCCCATCTCCAAATCCATGCAGCCGTATGCGGCGGCGTGGATATACCCTAACCGGAAGCACCTCACCCAAGTCGACCAGCACGGCCACAAAGACCCCAAGTGGAATGAGAAATTCACTTTCCGGCTGAAAAACGACCTGCCGGAGGATGCGACGGTGACCGTCGAGATCTACACCCTCTCCTGGTTCAGAGACGTCCTCGTCGGCACCGTGGCGGTGCCGATCAGAGATCTGGTGGAGCCGCTGGCGCAGACCCCACCGAACTCGAGTAAAAACAACACGCGTTTCGTGACGCTGCAGGTCCGGACGCCGTCGGGTTCGCCGCAGGGGATACTCAACATCGGGGTGGCACTCCGGGATAGTGCCACCGCCTCCAAAAGCATGCCGCTCCAGAACTCGCCGCCGGCGAAGAATCTTGAATACGGCGGAGAACACCCCATGGACGACCACAAGAAGGAGTTGATCTCGAAGATCGAGATGTGGAGGTCCATGAGCATGGGCTCCGGCTACCCGGTCGAGGATTTCACGACGAAGCCCGGCTCCATCGTCAACGGCTCCATGTGCGAGAACGGCTCCGAGCTCTGCTCCGACATCGGGCCGTCCGCGTCCATCGTGGCGGCGGAGATGGCCATGAAGATGATGCCGCCGCCGCCGCCTCCGAGGAGAAACGCGCGCGCTTCCGACGACTCGAGCTCGATCCTCGGGGAGATGACGCTGGAGCAGGCGCAGTCGAAAGGGTACAACGGGATGGCGAAGGACAGGTTCCGCCGGGCGGCGGCGGTGAACGACGTCGATGACTCGGATTTGTCGGTGAAGAACTCGCGGCGGAGCAGCGAGGGCAGCTTGTTTTCTTGCTTCGCAGTGGGGATTGAGTTCACGATAGTTTGTGGGTCAAGCAAGAAGCCAGGCAGCAAGAAACCGAGCAGCAGGAAGAAGAAATCCGGTGACTGAAAAAATGGAGATTAATTGAAATTAAAAATTTATACTATATTTCATGTGTTGCAAATATTTTTTATTCCAAAAAAATGGTGGTTTAGTAGCCATTTTTCTTGTTTGATTGAGCAGAAAAATGCTTCGTGAGGTGTTGTTATTAGAGGTAGAATGGACTATATATTTTTTAAGGGGATCGGCATTTCCTATTCTCTATGGTATTCCAATCTCATATATATTTACATTAAAAAAAAGAAGATGTAGATCATGTATAGAATAATATACATTTCATTCATCTATATATTTATAAAATATGAGATTGGTTACATTCTTTTTGTTTTGTTTTTTTCTAAAGTGGACAGCAATTGACTAAACATTAAATACAAGGTATGGATGATCATCAAGGATAAATGTATTTAATTATATATTAACATGATTTTGACTTTAAGTATAATCTATTTTCATCATTATTGTAACTTTTGACACAATTCATATATATTTTATATTATGAAATTAAATTAATAAATGGTTAGGATGTCACATCCACCATCACACAAATGTTGGACATATTTCCATAATTATAATTCCAATTGGGCAACTTGTGGCTGTGGCACTAATTGTACTCAAGTGGAAAGTTTTAGACAATGACTTCCCATTTATATCCAAGGAAAATAGCACTACATCATATTGAATATTGTTGAGGGTAGTCTCACGATGCCTAGGATAAATCGGTGATTTACCGGTCCAATCAGCCCAAACTCCACACGTCTCAAATTCACTTACGAAAGGAAGCACACAAAAGCACTTAAGGTATAGGGTCAACATCGACCCCAACTTGTCATATGTATTGACCACAAAAAAAGCTCACAATCGAGGAAAGATCACGACCTTTCAAAGGATTCGACAGCGCAGTCTAACGATCAGGGTCACCACCGACCCCATTTCCGGGTCTATATTGACCCCACGACGAGCTCACCACCTAGTAGAGGAAGCAACCCCCGTGGGGACCTGGCGGCGGAGAGCTGTTACTAACCCTAACCGACACCGAAAATCATGGGCAGTTGCAGAATTTTTGGCCACTACGTGCTCCCCAACGAACCAGGGCATCAGTTAGGGTTTTTATCTTCACCTTTTCGTCTATAATTAGGGAAAATTCACCCAATTTTTGTATCTTTTTTTCCTGTTGTGAAGTTGTACCAAAACTCTGTCAAAATCAATACATAATCGCATTCTTTTCACTTTGGCATTCGTTACTTGCTTTTTATGGTCTTGTTGCTCGTCGTGTCGTTCAGATTCCATTAATTATCTCATTTTATCATAATAATTTGCGTAACTTTTTTCTTTTTGTGGTTACTTTACTGTTCTCTTTTAGCGATTTCAAGAGCTCCATTTATACTATAAATCGAACCTAAATAAATATGATCATAATTTTTTTATTAAATATAAAACTCACAATTGATTAGTTTCTTGTGGGCTTAAGTAAGAATGAAGATTAAATTAACTTGCCCAATTATTTTGTAGAGAATAGTTAATTGAAAAGTTATTTTATTAATTGAGTCATTCTGTGCATAAATTTAACTCATGTTTGATCTCAAGTATATATAATAATAATAATAATAATAATATTATTATTATTATTATTATTATTATTATTATTATTATTATTATTATTATTATTATTACATTAGGTTACACCCATGGCCTCTTTTTGGAGTATATGGGTATGTATATTAGAAGCATAAGAGAATATGCTCCCACATTGTCACTTTCAATTCTCATTTTTTAACTATGAGATTTGTTTTATTTAATTTCATTTTCATATATCTATATATCTGTCTATAAATTATTTGCCACCAACCCTATCAACAACTTGTGTATTAAAATAACATTTCACTATGCACACCTAATATGCTTTTCATAACATTCCAAAAAGAATTGAAAGTAAACTTTGAATAAAGATAGTTCATATTTGAATATTGTATCATGCAAAATTTGATATAAATAAGTGTGTGAATTCACCGTATTTTATACAAAAAACGAAATAATTGAACAATTATACAATGGATCAAAACTCATCATATCATTTTTCAAGACTGTGTTTACCAAATGCGGTGACATAATCATTAAAAGTTGAGATCAATTTCTGAGAAGAAGAAAAAAAATCGAGAAATTGGTGAAAAAGAAGAAAAACAAGAGGGGAACAAACAAATTAGTTGCTGCAAACAGAAAAGGAAGCAGGAGAGATAATTCTCATTTTATTAATTTTTTTTTTTTCTTGATGCAAATAATCTTCACTTCTTTGCCATCGTCAACTTCAAAACTCTCTCTCTCTCTCTCTCTCTCTTGTTGCCGGCTTCTTACTCAACCTGAACAAAAGTAAAAGCTTCCTAGTTTTCCGCACTCCCAAAATATTTTTTTTTTTTTTTTTTTCCCCTCCTATTCACTTGGGGCCTAGCTCTTCATTCGTGTTCAAGATATTTGCCTTCAAAGGAATAATTACAAGGGAATTCCACCCTCCTCTTCTTGTCATAACTCCAAATTTTGCTTTGAAAAACTACTGTTTTATTTGTGGGCTTTACGGATTTCAGATGTTTTGAGAAATTTTAAAAAAAAAAATCAAGAGAAGAATGTTTGGGTGGTTGGATTGTTGTTGCAACTCATATTCTGATATTGTTTATGAAGAGTTAGCAGAGGAGCTGAATTCTTTCTCTTTGCCTTCACCCCTTCCTCAATGGCCTAAAGGTGTGTTCTTGATTTATTTATTTTTTTTTGTAAAGATTCAGTTTTCACCAGCGATTTCGATGTATTCTGCTTTTTGGTTTGACCCCTTTTTGTGTATTTCACAAAGCCCCCCTTCTGCTAGCTGAATTTCTTTAGATAGAGCATGATTCAAGCAAAATATTGGCCTTCTGCGTTCAATTTCCTAGTTACTCTGTTATACACTGAAGTATTTTAGTTTTCATTGTATAGACTTGTATTTTATCTGCTATTCTGCATATGCTCATTTAGTTTCTTTCTGTGATATAACTTATCACATGTTTATATCACCTATTTATGGTTGACAATTTGTAACTGCACCAATCATTTATCATATTCCCATAAATATTCTACTTGAAAATTGCTTTCAGTTTTGTTCAAGTGTGTGAGATTGTCTATTCACTACTATGTTTCAATCTAGTGCTTTTTTTTTTCTAGTCAAATCATGTGTGGCTAATCCTTATTTAGAAATTTTTATAAAATTTCTTTCTTTGAAGGGGGCCCCTAATAGGAATTAGGTGAATAACAAGGTTGGAATTTGAATATAATATAGCAACAAACAGTGTTTCTGTTTTTGAAGATGAGTGTCTACTTTTGCAGGCAATGATTTTGCTACAGGGAAGATAAGCTTAGGAGAAATAGAAGTTGTGAAAATCACAAAGTTTGATAAAATATGGAGTTGTTGTCCATCTCGTGGCAAGGGGAAAGGGGTGAGTTTCTATAAACCTGTTGGAGTCCCGGATGGATTCTTCAGCCTTGGTCACTACTGTCAGCCGAGCAACGAGCAGTCGAGCAGCTGCTACGTGCTTGTAGCCAAATGTGTATCTGCAGATGCACCAGCTCTCGAGAAGCCTCTGAGCTACAGCCTAGTTTCGAGTTCAGACTCTCGTGGTGATGGAATTGGTTATGTCTGGATACCGAATCCACCTGAAGGATATAAACCTATGGGGTTTGTTGTGACCATCGAGGCTGATGAACCCGACATTGAAGAAGTGCGGTGTGTTCGGGCTGATCTAACCGAGAGTTGTGAAGTTGATGAGGTTATATTTGATAGTAACTCAAAATTGTTGAAGGATCAATTCTATGTTTGTAATACAAGGCCGTGCAGGAGAGGGATGCTTTGCAGAGGTGTCACTGTAGGTACATTCTTCTGTAGTCGAGAGAAGGATTGGGACGACGACGAGCTGAGTGTTTCGTGTTTGAAGAATCTTGACTCTTCACTGCGTGGTATGCCGACTCTGGAGCAGATTCATGCTCTCATCAAGCACTATGGCCCGACGGTCTACTTCCATCCAGACGAAGTTTACTTGCCCTCATCGGTTTCTTGGTTTTTCGAGAATGGAACTCTTTTATACGAACAAGGGAAGGAGAAGGGATTGGCCATTGATTGTAATGGCTCAGTTCTGCCTGGTGGTGGAGAAAATGACAAAGAATTCTGGATCGACCTACCAGAGGTTGGTGATAACGGGGACCTTGTGAAACGGGGCAACCTCGAGAGTGCAGAGCTGTATGTTCATGTAAAGCCAGCTTCAGGAGGGACTTTCACTGATATCGTGATGTGGATCTTCTGCCCTTTCAACGGTCCAGCGTCGATCAAAGCCGGATTATGGAGCTACACTTTCGACAGAGTCGGCCAACACGTTGGCGACTGGGAACACTTCACTCTCCGGCTGAGCAACTTCAGTGGAGAGCTCTGGAGCATGTATTTTTCAGAACACAGTGGTGGAGGATGGTCCGACGCCTCCAAGCTCGAGTTCATCGAGGGAAACAAGCCGATCGTGTACGCATCAAAGCACGGTCACGCAAGCTTCCCCCACGCAGGTTGCTACATCCAAGGCTCCAGCAAACTGGGAATTGGAGCAAGGAATGATTGTGCTAAAAGCAAGTATTTCGTCGACTCCAGCGTCCGATACCAGATCGCTGCGGCCGAGTATCTCATTGGCAACGGCGACGCTGTTGCGGAGCCACATTGGCTGCAGTACATGAGGGAATGGGGTCCTACAGTTGTATATGACTCAACATCTGAACTGGAGAAGATACTCAACCTGCTGCCCTTCTTCATTAGGTTTACTGTGGAAAACCTTGTAGAACTGTTTCCGACCGAGCTTTACGGTGAGGAGGGGCCGACGGGGCCGAAGGAGAAGGACAACTGGTGTGGGGATGAAAGATGTTGAGACAACTTCAGCTTGGAGAAGCTCATCTCCCATTGCCTGTGAGTAATTACATTATTGTAACATAAACATATAGCTTTTGACATTTTTCACATTCTCTTGCTGTGAGAATTGAGTTTTTTCATTTCAGAATCATATAATATGATTTTACAGCCAAAAAACTTGTTATAAAAGCTTCCAAGAAACAAAAAAAACTCGAAAGCATATCGATCATTTTAGCAGTTGAGGTCCTCCAAACTAACTTCATGATCACATTCCTCACAAATGGTGCTACAGCCTGCCTTTGTGCCTTGACTTCTTAATAGTAGTAGGTGTGAAAGCTTGGTGCAGATTCCGTGGCTGTCCTCAGCTTGTGTTGGTGGATCGTTCTTGAATGTTTCGACAGGTGAAACCACGGTGTCAGATTCAACTGTGGTTTCAACCACTGAACTCTGCTTCTGCTGCTGCTGCTGCTGCCTAACTGCAGATGGATCAGCAGAGATCTTCTGCTGCAAGATGTCGCGATGATCGTTTGGAGAAACGTGTAGGGCGGCCTCCATCTTGAGCGTCTTCTTGTAAACTTCCCACGCCAGGTCCTGCTCCTCTTTGGACAGCTTCTCATCTTCGTTCTCTTGCAACAGCGCCTCGTGCTCGTGGTAGCTTAAAATCCATCTACAAGGAGAGAAAAGGGCACTAGCGTTCCTGTTCAGACAAGGTAAGGAGTTCCAACCATGATCTACCTGGGCTGATGTCTGCTGATCAAACTCTGCATTACTTTGTCGGAAGAAACTCCAACAGAAGGCGGCTGGCGCTGCTCGTGTCCCGAGCCAGATACAGAAGCGCTTTCATCGTCTGCAAAATCAAACAAATCCACCATTTCTTCTTTGGAGATCATCCTGTGCACCTGCTGCCTGTCAACTACTCGAGCTGCTAGGCCTTCCTTGTTCACCTGTTGAGTTTACGCGTATTAAATATTTCATTCGATATAGCATCCATCTTACTCTCGCGTCTTACCTGACGCTTGTAGATTTTCTCCTCTATCGTGGCGTGTGCCATCAACCGGTATGCGAAAACCGGCTTGGTCTGGCCATACCTACAGAATCATGAGAAGACGCGCACAATCAAACATTCAAGTTTAGGTACTGTTTCATACGTATTTGAGGATACACACCTCCAAGCCCGGTATATGGCTTGAAGATCATACGTCGGGTTCCACGAGCCATCGACTATGATGACTCGATTAGCCGAGTAAAGATTGATGCCCAGAGACCCTGCCCTTGTAGAAATCAACACACATTTCACCCTTCTATTCAGAGGCTCATTGAACCTCTTCACCAGTTCCTGCCTCTCAGAGCTCTCTGTGCTTCCATCCAATCTGTTAATGGACGAAACACAGACAACATATCAAATACTCCCTTCATTCCGGTAAATCAGTCACATATTGAACGAACACGAAAACCAATGTTTGTGAGCGTAGTGAAATTAATATTTGCAGCACAATCATCTTCAAGAATTCACCCAAGTTATTAAGAAACCAAGCAAGTTAGATGAGTTCTACCTGTACCAGTCCTTCCCTTTTCTCCAATGTTTTCCATTATTTTCTGGACGAGGCAATCTCGAAAGATAATACTCGATCAGGTCTAACGTCGACAGACTTTGGCTAAATACGAGAGCCTTATCGCCCATATCCGAGCACATTGTTAGAATATCAAGTAGCAAAACCATTTTACCACCATGATCAACCTCTTTGTAGTTGCTGATGGCTTTGCTTTTGCTGTCTTTGTTTTCCTTCATCAGTCGCAAAACCCCAGGATGGTTCAATATCTGAAACGAACGCGTGGAAAAAGATTGGTTCCGCGCAACTCAAATGATTCCACAAAGATACAGAAGCAGAAGCAGAAGCAGAATGAAAGATTGATTATTACCTGAGCTAAGGTCTGGTAGCCTGCAAAGAATGATTTTGTGTCACCAGATGCCTTGCCCTTTGTAAAACCATGATCGTCGAGGAAGCCCTTGTACAGCTTCCTCTGTAATGAAGATAACTTCACCGCGATAACAAAAACAGTTTTCGGGGGGAGATCATTTTCGACAACACTGCTTCCAATCCGCTGGACAAACCCCTTTAACTGTTGATACAGAATATGAGATCTCTGGTTCATTATCTTGACATCCTCTGAGGTAGCATCAGTGTGCTGTCCATTTTCTATAGGGTTTTGGAAACTGCAAAACAAGACGCAGAGGATTTAACGAGGTGTGTGAATGTCGACCAAGCTCAAACCAAAGTAAGATCACAAGAATGGATGTGTAACAGTGTAAGAGTCTTGCCGGTTCCTAAACTCATGGCAGCTCCCAAGAAATCCTTCTCTAACAAAATCAACCATCTGTTCCAGGTAAATCTCAGAATGATCAGTCCATATCCAACTTATCGATTTTGAATCTAATCTATCTAACTTGAAAATCATACACAGAAGTACTCCATAAGATTGTTCTGAAGAGGTGATCCAGTTAAGGCAATCCTTCTCTGGCACTTCACTTGCTTCAGTGCCCGGGTTATGTCGGCCAGGGTGTTCTTGATGATATGAGCCTCATCACAGACAAGGATGTCAGGTCCAACCTAAAGAAGACAACTTTTCTTGCAGATTTTCTTTTGATCTCATTATAAACAAAGACAAGAAGGTGAAAAATGATTACATAGCAAATAATGAGAGATCACCTGAAGCGCGTGGCTAATTTCCTTAGCCGCGTGGGGATCCTTAGCATTCTTCCCCAGAGACAAGCTTCTGAATGCAGCATAACTAATCAGGAAGATACCACCTTTATTTCTCCACTTCATCAGCAACTCAAGCCTTTTCCCCCTGAAGAAGTAAAAGAGGTTTTGTTGGAAGATTTTGTGATATTTTTATGCCCTAATTGTATGACCTATCAAGAAGAGAAGAAGGGTAAACCTAGGAGCATCTTTGAACATGAAGACCCGAAGAGGTTCTAGCTCGGACGGTCTCCACTTCGAAAACTCATGGCGCCAGTTGTGCAGAACACTCACAGGGGTCAAGATAAGTGCAGTTTTTAGGCCTACATCCGCACATCTCATTGCAGTGTATAGAAAAGCAATGACCTGTAAGAATGAAAGATTCTTCAAATCATCCAATCTAGACAAATTATTTAGTTTTCAATAGGAATGCAACTCATTTTGTGAAGTTATTCACCATTAGATTAGTTGAAGTATCTTATGTTGGGCTAAATAAGAAATGGCTTCTTCGTTAGAGAACTCGTGTAAACGTGCAATCGTGCCCATGGACATGAATGAACAGAAACTTTGTAAGAAACCAGGGTGTATAGAGCTTAGAAATCTCACCTGAAAAGTTTTGCCTAACCCCATTGTATGAGCTAGAATGCAACCAAGGCCTCTATCACCAGATCTCACTTTCTTTGCTGATTGAATAATGTTTTCCCACAAGAATCTGACCCCTGAAACCTGAGTTTGTGTGTGTGTGAGAGAAGAAGGTGCAGAATGAATGCAAAAAAAACAGGAAATATAAAATTCCATATTCAAACCTGATGGGGTTTTAGATTTGCTGAGATGCTTGGAGGAATCCGTACAACCTCTTCATCCTCCTCCCTCATTGAGTTTATAATGTAACCCAAAGAAACATTGTCTGGGAATTCAACTCCAGCACCTTTGCCAACCATAACAGATTCCGAAACCTCCAAGAATCTAAGCCGGTCTTGGCGTTCCTACAAAAGTGATGTAGAAATAACATAATGAGAAAAGTGCTGCTTATATGGTGTGGTAACCAGATATACCTTTTCAATTGCAATCTTCTTCTTAGTATCTTCCCCGAGCTCAGCATCATCTAGGATTCTTCGGATTTTCTTCCTTGTTCTGTTAGAGCTGATACATAATGAAGATGAACAGATTGAAGAATGAAGTATTGATAGAATTGCAGTTAAATTCCACCTGGAATTGGCATTTGCATCAACATCTGAACCAGAATCAGAACTCGAGATGATAACAACATCATTATCTGCTACACTCCTACTGGTCTTATCTTCATAGCTTTTCTTAGCTTCTTCTTCATCGTGTTCAGTAGACAACTCACACGCGCTATCATATAATTCTTCGTGTTCATCATCACTCTCAAAGCCATCGTCACTTATCACGAAGACATCCATCCCGCTCTCTTCATCTATTGAGATCATTTCTCCCTGAACAGTGAACAGTGTCATGGTCACAAATGATGTATACATCATGCCAAGTTTGACAGTTACCATTGATAGTTATTCATCACACTATAAATGCAGTTCATAAGAGCAACATCAAGACTTAGTTAGAGAAGTTCGAGTTCAAGAACTGAACTTGAAGATCCATTTCCTGTGTTTTTCTCAAATGAATCTCACTCATTGTGTTCCAAAAAACAAAAATGTACCTCTCTCTTTCTCTTTCTACATCTCATTTGTTTCATGTGCATATGAAGCTTGAGATCATCTTTTGCATCATCTTCCTCTTTAATCTGCCAAACAACATAGATGAAAATTAAAGGCCAGGAACCCTGATAGCCCAAATATGCAAGAATGACTCAGGAACCATTGATTGGTAGAAGAGAGTACTTAAGATGCGAGTTAGCTATGACTGAACACGGGCCAAAACTCGGTCTGACCTTTCTAAATTTCCACTTCTGATCTTCAGTTAGACTTAGCTCCCTTTCATTTGCAATAGCATCTGCAACAAATGCATCACTTGAAGAGCATTCGACGTCATCAATCTCCTCCACCTGGCCAGTAAATTCACTAGATTATTCCTGTATTCTTGAAAATCAGTTATGGCAACGATTCAATAGCCACCTCATCAACTCCAGCGAATTTCAGACCGAGTTCTGCAGCCTGCTGTGGAGTGTTGGCCAGGTAAATTGAAGCCCAGTGCATTTTACCAAATGTGTTATCTTCTGCAGATGTCATTTTGGTGCAGAGTTTGCTGAAAACATCCCAATCTTTATCCATACTATTTTTTACAGCTGCACTATCATCACTTTCCGCGATTTTCTTCCCCAGAAAACCACTTGCACCATGGCACCTGCTCAAAGATGAGAATCTCAGATTTAGAACAAGAAATCTAACTTTTCACATGTTGGGCACCAACCTTTTCACAGGCCTGTGGATCTTGAGATACTCCTCAGCCTGTGAGATCGATTTTGTAGCCGACTCGGGTATTGCAGTCCCAACCCAGTGAGTCCTCCCTTTCCACGCTTCTGTGTGACAGCCATTAGAGACTTGCATCTCAATCAACTTGTAGAGACTGGAGAGTTCAATCCCAGCATCATCAAGCTGTTCCTGCTCATTTCAGGTATTGGTAAAACACAAGAGAAAATAAGGAAAAATAACTAAAGATGATAGCATTAGCTGCATACCAGTAATTGAATGTTTTCCTGCTCGAGCTCATCGAGCATTGATTCCCACTCTTCCTTGTACGTAGACATCTCTTCAGCGACAGCCTTCTCCAACTGTCCGATCACCGGAAAGATTGAGTTAAGTAGACACAAAATTAACAGGTGCATTAGATTAGACAGATGATAAATGGTGAATTGTATACTTCAGAGCCAGAGAGAGACTGGGCTATTTCTTCCCTAACATCAGCCTCCACTCTCAGTAACTCTTCCTCTTCAAGAGCCTCTTGAGCCTCTGCTGCCTATAGGTAGATAACTAAGTCAAGCAGCAAACATGTATTTGCTTGTGTTACAGAGAGGATTGGAGATTAAACTCACTTTGCTCTCATTTTCTACAAGCTCGGTAATTAGCTCTTCAACCTCGTTTTCTGTCAATGGTTCCTGATAGATAAACAAGCAAAAAGAAAAAGGTTGCAGGGCTGCAAAGATACTTGAGAAATGGGTGCTAAATTCAATATTATGGATTATAGCATTAAACCTAATATAATGCTAATGCAGAATGAGCTTTAATGGAGGATAACTGATGTAATAGGCCTATGAAATGAAAAGAACAACGTCGTCGTCACCGACGCTTTCGCTTTCTTTCATAAAGAAACCCATGAAAAAAGAAACAACCTTGGAACATACAGAGATAATAACGTAAACAAAATCTTCAGAAACTTTTAAACAAAGGTTGCGTTACAACCTTCTGATGCAAAACGTGCAAGAATCAGACCATCCCAGCAAAGAAAAGACAAAAAAACAAAAACCCACCAAAAAAAAAAAAGTAAGTAGAAAAGAAAACAGCAATCTTGATCATGCTAAAGTAGAGAGAGAGAGAGAGCGCAAAATGGACCTGGGAATAAGATTTCCCATAATCTTCGTCGTCATAGTCTTCATCAACACTTTCATATTCCAGAATATCATCAGAATCACCATTCTCCATTTCTTGAACTGCTGCTTTCGCCAAGTTCTTACTTTTTAGAGCTTAAAAGTTTCGTACCATACAAAAACCTTCAAAGTAAGGCGTGAAAAGTTTGGAACTTTAGGCAGACGAAACGGCGTCGGGTCATTCAAAATCTCATGAGCTGCCATTGTGGCGCTAAAGAGTTGCTGACGTTTGCTTTCTTCATTTTAATTTTTCTTTTACACTAACGGGTGGATTATATCAATTATGTAAGAACGCCGAGAATATCGAGGGCTGATAACTTTGAATAGAACACTAGTAATATTACTATTCACAACTTAGTATACAGACAGACAGACAGAAACCGAACATTCAAGATCAAATATATATTTTCTATAATCTTCACACATCCCGATCATCGTTCCAAAAAAAGGGCAGATGTTAGGTGTGATCATACAAATCTACATTCAATCAGAATCTATACAGAATTTCCCGCAGCTCAAAATCTGATCATATCATATGTCAGTCAACCAAGAAACAACGGGTCCGGGGCGTCGTCAACTTGAGCTGCCTCTGCAATCTTAAGAGCCATCATCGCTTTGTAAGTAGCCAAGTCCGCATTTTCCATGAGCAACTGGGCTCTTTGACGCTTCAGAGTCGCCACACTCCCCTTTCTGTCTACAGCAGCTGTGGCTTCTTGCAAATTATGTACATTGTCTTTCTGTTGCAACGCATCTCGTTGAGCTGCTGCTATTGCTGTGAAACGAAATACAATGATCAACGTTAGCTTTCATTACATACGAAAAAGAAAAGGTAGACTTAGTAAGAAACATCAGTACCTTCCATTAAAGGCCGTTGTTTACCGCCCTGACCTGCTCGTCGTTTAAATGATCGTTTCTTCCTTAAGAAAAACTTCGGTATCACTTGACTGCTTTTGGGCTGGTAGAGCTGTCAATAAACATTGTTTTAGTAACGTCACAAACAAATTTTAGAAAGTGAGCAAACATACAGCTAGCTACATCTCAAAAGAAAGGTTGATTGTTGTACCTGGAAAACCTTGACTAAAGATGAGCGTTTCTGTTTTCTCTTTCTAATCCAGTACTTATAAACAGCCTCTATAACTTCTTTCCTTTCAAGATGCATGCAGGTATCATAGGCAGCTTGCTCATCCAAGTGCTCGTCCGCATTGCAGTGAACACCTTTTTCAAGAGCATCAATGAGCAATTCAAAATTCTCGGGTGTGATAAAGTCCCACAACTCTGTTCCTGCGCTCAACTCATTATTCAAATTCGTCAACCACTTCTCATCCTCGGAGTCTATATCATAATTGGCAGTTTTATTCATCAGAGCCCTGGTTAGCTCATTATCTTTAAAAGTAATGTAGGGCTCTGGCCTCACAAATGGGAGGTTTTGATGATCAACAGGAATGGGAACTTCTTGCACACCAGGCACAGGAATAACGCTAGCTGGAGGGGACTGCATGTTACGGTCAGAGCATTCCTTGTAGAGTTCCTTGAAAACCAACCAATCTAGTTTATCAGTAAACTCAAGCTTCAAACTTTGATCAACAGGCCACATTACGGCATGAGTGAAGCGGTTAGAATTAGATGGCCTCATGGGATTTTGCGCCGTCAGACTGCATTGCATTGTTCCGCCCTTTTTGACGGTAAGAAACCATTGATTCGAAACAGATGATTCTAGAGCAATAGTGGTTCCTTCCACTCTATAGCACTTTTCTGAGTCCGTAATTAACAAGTTCCCAGAACAGCTGCTGACACTTGCATCCTGTGTAGCCACTGCCACAGTGGATTTTAGTTCTTTGATGTTTGTTGTCGATCTCCTCTTATCTGGACTTCTAAGTGACTGACTAGGAGATGCGGCGCTGAACTGGCTACCGTCGTGTCTGATCCTTAAAAGTTCAGAAGCCAAGGCTCCCTTAGCTTTCTGCGACTGGAGAGAAGATGGTGGCCTACCTCTCTTACGCCTTAGAGGTCTCCTTTTCTGGATATTACGACTGTTTCTCAATTGCGAATTCCGAAGAGAGGATTTAGCTAAAGTGACAGCTGACTGGGTCCCTCCCAAAGTATCATTATCAGATGCTACCAAATCAATGTGAGATGTGTCACTTCCAGACAACAATACAGATGCTTCCGAAACACAATCTTGTTGGTCTCTTTGAGATGAAGATTCTTCAGCATCATCAGGGGAGGTCATCATTTCCTCATCATTCTCACATCGCCTGACTGGCAAGCAATTCATATATGCATATCTGAGATACATACTTGTTTGCATGTGGGCAAAGAAAGGTGGGATTGCAAAAATATAAACAGAAAACAATGGCATCACAGACGCCAACCCAGTAACTATACAGACACAAGGGTTCTCATCAGTGATAGGATCCTGCAAATAAGGATAATTGTAAATTTGAGTCATGATGAATTCATAAATATATAAACAAATCATTTACATGATTTCAGTAGAGTGCAGGTGCAAAAATAATGTAAATAAGAACAATGAATTACCTGGTGAAACAGCATTCCACGTGAAGTATAGGCATCAAATATTGGTTTTGAGAGCATAAAGGCAGACAACTGCCTCATACCAATTCTGACCCTAGTCATGTAGCTAAGAAAAGAGGTCAAGAAGCAAGTAATCCAGAGATAGCAGTCATAAGAAGTTTCATTAACAGCAACAGCAACTTCTTGAGTACTAGCACAGTCCCAGACGCAGCCACGAGATCCAAATAATTCAAAAGCTCTAAACCATGCCCTCCATTGTTTCCTTACATACTTCTTCGCATACCGTCCATCTTCTGTATTAGTTTTCCACTCCGGTCTCTTCCTCTTTCTCTTGTAAACAATTTCACACTTCCTGACCTTGTTTTTTCTGTCCACGCCATCTCGTTCACACTCTTCCATTGTAGGTTCTGCAGTTACGTCCACTGACGAACTATATTTATTTTCCTGACAGAGCTCCTTATGACGGTCATCAATACCCCCTCCACCGTGGACGGAATTGTCAAGAAGTCCATGGAATTTGCTTTCTCCGAGAGATGCTCTTACGTGTTTGCCGCCCTCATGAGGTTCGGTCCACAGCCTCTTCCCTGATCGCAGAACACGTGTTCCAAACACCCTTGTACTTCTTCGCATTCCCACTGAAGGCATCTGCTTCCCTTTATTCCTGCGAGGCAAAGCCCCAGAATCAATTTTCCTCTTCAGAACTGTATATAAACCACCTATAAGAACCAAGCCTATGTATACAGTAGAGCACAATGAGTTGTAATAGTGACATATGCTCCAATATTGTCTTCCTTTTCTTTGTAAACAAACTAAATGGGACAGTGATCAACCAACTAAAATTTACATCACCAACTCGTCCAAAATCAAGAAAGATGAACTCAGATCCTGCTCAACCACTCCAATAACCAGAGGCGAAGTAAAGCGCTTGATCAATAAAGACACAAAATGCACGCTTGCTTTATTCAGGTCAGATAGGCCAAATTCTTATCCAAACCTCCGTTCACTACAGTCTTAACCGAAGAAATCAAAATACTCTAAAGTCTAACTCGGAAGAAGCTGATCCCAACTGAGTCACACTGCAGCCTAACTCGGCATAAACAGACCAAAACTCAGTTCTTTCCAAGTTTGCAACCAAAAAGCACCCTCTTTCAAACGATACCCCCATCAACCAACGTACACAACACAGTAAACTCGGTTTAACTCGCCACAACTTTTACCCACCACACACCCCAGATATATTACTAAACTCATTTTTCCCCCCGAATAAAACTATA
>JAPKLW010001098.1:70192-106413 GCA_026898455.1 Plectranthus barbatus
TTTTAATATATTATAATTTAATTATTAATGTATTTTTATTTTTAAAATGTTAGTCTTTTCAATGATATTTATATTTTTAATTTAAATATCATTCTATATTTATTTATTTCTTTCAATAAAGTATTATTAAAAAACTAAGATTATTAATAGAAAAATAAATAAATATATATAGATATATATTATAATACTTATTTTTTTTCTTCCTCAAAATAAATGAATATTTATTTTTATTAAAATATTATTAGTTGTTAACAATATTTTAATCAATAAAATAAATATTATTTTATCATATAAAAAATAATAAAATAAATATTTATTTATTTTTTAACTAATACTTTTATGTTTATTGTAATGAAGAAAATAAATAAATAAATATGAATATATACATATATAATAACAATTTTTTAATTAAAAAGTAAAATTTGATTACAAAGATTAATATCATTTTATTTATTGACATAGTATAAATAATAAAAAAATATTAAATATGAGAGAATTTGTGTCAGTGTGTGAGTGCTAGTGCGACTCGGTTGCGACCCGGCTCTAAAAAAGTTAAAAACATAAATAAAAATAAAAGTCAACTTGGGGGTGACTCACGAGTGATTCGGTGTGACTCGGGAGCGATCAAGATTTAACATAATTTAAAAAAAACATATAAAAATAAAAATCATTCAAATTTGATTTTTGTATCTCTATTTATTCATATTAATGCACATTTCTCTATTAAATTTGTTAAAAACTGAATTTAACTAACAAATATGACATAAATAAATCAAATTTAAACTGATTCCAATGTATAAAATTTTACTTTTGACTATATTTGAGATGTATTTAAGACAAAAAAATAAAATACTTTAATAATCAAATTAAAATATGTTAAAATTTTAATTTAGTTTAATTTAGAAATGAGAGTGTCACGTCATTGTTATATAGCACTGATGTGGTGCATTTTTTAGTGAGTAAACACCACATTAGTGTCACATGGCAATTAATTGGTGAGTTACCTAATGAGGACAAAATTTTCTTATAAAATTAAACTTGATTATGTTATTTTCTAATAAATAAACTTTTGTATATATATTTCTAATTTATAAAAGATGGGATATATGTCCCCCATTGGTATGTGAAGTGGGAATGAATTTTTATTGATCTATTTTGTTGGTGGTAGGAGTGTTTATACATTCTTATTTTGATAGAATTAAAAATCGTATGAAAATAGGGGACACTTCAAACAGCCCCAAACTCTAGAAAACAAGGAGAAAGCGTTGACAAGAGGAAGATGAAGTTGATAATTTGTTATCCATTTCATAATTTGCTCTCTTCAATACTAATTAAGTCAAAACATATATATTTTGTGCCTCTCAGTAGAACTTGTCACATTTACTAAGTTGGGTAATTTTACTAATTCATTCTGCACTCATGACTCGATCCTAATTTCCGTGTCGAAAAGAAAAGTAACTAGTAGTACGGGACGGAGAGTACTAAATTACAGACTGTTGGGAGCTAGAACCAGATCCGACCCAACAGGGAATTAGACCAAAGTCCAATGAAGGGTCAATAATACAAGCAGTCCAACGAGGTTGCAAGGGCCCAGTTCGCCGGACCCAAACGTGCCGAGCAAGCAGTTTGATCAAGGTCGAGAGCAGTTCGATCAAGGTCGAGAGCAGTTCGATTAGCAAGAGGAGGATTCGATGTAAGAGTTGCGAACCAGTTCAACAATTACTCAACGGTCAAGAAGAGATAACGGGCGCACAACGTCTAGCCCGCGAGGTTTCCGGAACTACTCAACTATCATGTAAGCAAACCACCCCGAGATTCGTGGGAACGACTCCTAACAGTCGGGAGAAGGATGTGGAAACCCTAGAGCCAGCCACTCCCTATAAATACTTCTTCAAACGTCGAGAAGAGAGAGGACAACGAGAATAGAGAGAAAAACCTAGACCCTTATTTACTAGAAATCAGGCTAGCAAATTCCAAAGCTCAAACGCCTTCAAAGTTCCAGCCCAGTTCGATTTATTTGTATTTTCTATTAATAACTCATTTATTGTCATCACGTGCTTTTGTTACGCTGTTTCCTATTTGTTTCCGCTCGTAGTTCTCGGGCTCCATATTTTGAATAAATTCACCATCAACACTAACCATGTACCTATTTTTTTCTGGGCTAACTACTTGGGCCTTTTGATTAAATCATTTGGGCTATGAGATTGATTTTTGGAAATTGGGCTCGAATCCACACCTTTGTTCGAGTTTCACCGCCATCTTTAAATTTTATAGCATCTCTTCATCTTTCATTTTTAGGTTATGTATATTTGTTTGTGAATGTTTAATTAGAAATATAAATATCTCATAAACCATGTTCACTATGCGTGTTTATTTGAACTAAAAAAAACTTAAATTATTGCTAATTATGTGAAAACAATTATTTTGTTTTTGATACACAGACAATGGGATAACAAAGATAGTTAGGGACGCGATCTATGTCTAAAATAAATTGCTTTCTCCCTTTCCAAATTTTTTTTTTTTTTTTTGATAAGATTTTTTTTCTTGTGTTAAACTCATTTACCATATTTAAGGAAATATGTAATGTATCTAGGGAATATAATATAAACTAAACAAAGGTAAGATATCAAATAAATGAATAATATAGTAAAGATTTAGCTCTTATCAAATCTAAGATAAATAATAACGGATTCAATTTCCTTTTTTCTCTTAAACCTTCCACAATTATGCACTAATTAACCCGTTGAGGAAATAATCATTTAATTCTGTCACTTCAATCTTCTTTATAAATACACATATTAACCATGCATGCAATGCAAACACCATCTCTATTTCTTGTTTCTTTTTTTTTTGAGCAAATTAAGACCATCACAATCTCTGTCTGCAACTCTGCATGGATTCCTTAACTTCTCCAAACCACCGCCCCATCACCATTCTGATGTTTCCATGGCTGGCTCACGGCCATATCTCCCCCTACCTCGAGCTCGCCAAGAGACTCGCCACCCGCAACTTCATCGTCTACCTATGCTCCACCGCCGAAAACTTCAAATCAATCAAAAACAAGATCGGCCCTAAATACGACCACTGCATCCGTCTGGTGAAGCTCCGCCTCTTGCTCACCTCCCTCCCACCCCACTACCACACCACCAACGGCCTCCCGCCGCAGTTCATGCCGGAGCTCAAACGGTCGCTCGACAATGCCGGACCCGAGTTCCGCACCATCCTAACCGACGTCAAGCCGGATTTGCTGATCTACGACTTCCTCCAGCCGTGGGCTCCGCAGGTGGCGGCGGGTTTCGGCATTCCGGCGGTGGAGTTCATCACCAGCAGCGCCACCATGATGGCCTACTTGTTCCACTTCTTCGCGAATCCGGAAGCTGAGTTTCCCTTTGGAGAGATTTATTGGAGGGATTATGAGTTGTGCCACCGTGATAAGATCTTGGATTCGGATGAGAGAGTGAGGAGCAATGCTTTTGATGGGATCAAACGCTCATCCAACTTCGTTTTGATCAAGGGTTTTCGAGAGATTGAGTCCAAGTATAGTGATTATTTGGTGGGGTTGTTAAGAAAGAGAGTTGTGTTTGTTGGTGCCCTAGTTGAGGAAGCTAGTAGCCGCGAAGTTGAGGGTTCGAGAATCATGAACTGGCTCGACAAGAAGGGTAAGAACTCCACCATTCTTGTCTCTTTTGGGAGTGAGTATTTCCTCAAGAATGAAGACATGTTGGAGCTTGCTCATGGCATGGAGCTCTCCAACTTCAACTTCATATGGGTGCTTAGGTTTCCAAAAGGGCATAACCGTCTTTTGCAAGACTCTTTGCCATTAGGGTTTCTTGAGAGGGTGGAGGGTAGGGGTATGGTGGTGGAGTGGGCTCCACAGGCTCAAATATTAGGGCATGAGAGTGTTGGTGGCTTTGTGAGCCACTGTGGTTGTAGTTCAATGATGGAGAGCATGAAGTTTGAGGTGCCTATCATAGCCATGCCTATGCACCTTGACCAGCCGCTCAATGCAAGGCTTGTTGAACACATCGGTGTGGGTTCGGAGGTGGTGAGGAATGGCCTTGGGAAGCTCGAGAGGGCGGCTATCGCGGCGGTGATACGGCGCGTCGTGGCCGGCGACGGTGGGGAGATGGTGAGGAAGAATGCTAGGAGAATGAGTGAGAAGCTGGAGGCTAAAGGGGATGAAGAGATTGAGGAAGTTGTGCAGGAGCTTGTGAAGCTTTGCAAGAAGAAGCTCAACATTAATGGTTTAATTGAGATAATTAATTAGCTTAATTCTGTCTTTGTTTTTAATTTATCTAATTACTACCTGCTGCATAGATTGTTAGTGCAGTTTAGTATTTGGTTAATTTAGTTTAAATCTCCATATTTATGAGCTGTCTTTTTATAACACTTTTCTCATAAATATAATGGAATTTAATTCAAATTTATACAAGAGATTTGTGTTGTCATTGTGCATTGAATTGGGTTTCAATTCCTTGCAAAAAAAAAAAAAAAAAAAAAAAAAAAATAAAAAATAAATATATATACATAGTAGCACCTTATTCTGAAAAGGCACAAAATATTTTCTAAAAACCAATGCATGATAATGAAAAAGATCTACGTTAACCAATTAATTATTTACTAACATAATATTGTAGTTTATATGAGTTGCCATATATGGACTTCAACCTATCCATTTATCAAAGCCGTCCATTATAATACCAATCCAAAATAATATCATATATGGGTTCTTATTTATGAACAATATATAATGAAATAATATTCTCCCTATATACACTATATCAAATATTATCCATGTATAGTCAAATTAATATAAATAAAATATCACAATTATGAATACGATTAACCTCATTCGCAAAGCTCTAAATTAGTAAATTATTAAACGTAAAAAAAAAAATATTCTCTTTTTTTTTTAAACTATAGTAGTGTAGGTCTTGCCATGTGCCTAATTATACACATTTACAATATTGGCATGAAGTTTGAAAAATAAAATTTAGAATAGAAAAAAAATAAAAAAATGAACCATGGTTTGTTTTGATAAGCTTAAATAATGCAGCTATGTATTTGGTTGGAGAAGAATGAAAGTAGTGCAGCCAAAAGTGGGGATATGTGTGGCATGATTTTAGAAAATGAAACATCAATATTTTCTATACATAAAATACAATACTATACTTCCATTTTCTGTACATATATTTGTTTTATATGAAGTTTGGAACCCAAGCATGCACAATTAAACCATTGATTTCAGTGGGGTTACAATTTTTTTTTAAAAATATATTCATTCGAGATCGATTCAAATTCATGATATTAAAAAGTTCCAAAATTCTCCTTAGCCTTTACTTGCCACATATGCTTTTATGAATCTCTCTCTCTCTCTCTCTCTCTCTCTCTCTCTCTCCAATAACACCAAGAACTCATTATTCAACAACAGTGACAAGTTGCAGAGCCGGCCAGCGGCTCATAAAATTTCTATTTTCTGCGGCATGTGTAGGGATGGCATTAGAGGTGGCAATTCGTGCGTGTCGGGTCACTATCGTGTCGACACGATAGCGACACGATCTGTTAAGGCCTAACACGAACACGACCTGTTAAGAAAACGCTCGACACGAACACGACCCGACCTGCTAAGTTCTGAACACGAACACGACACGAACACGACACGAACACGATAATGACCTGTTAACGACACGATCTGTTAACACGATAGTGATCTGTTATCTGATAACACAATATTCATCTGTTACCAGATAACACAATATTAACCTGCTCAAAATCTGATCTGTTAACACGATATGGACCCATTTAAAACCCACCTAATATTAATAACACAATATCTAATAACATCAATACATAACAAAATATCAGTCTTCAAAAGTCGCAATTCACAGTGAGAAGACTATCATCAACATTCAAAGTGTCACCAACTAAGTCCTCGGTTGATACATCTTCATTGATGCCTTCAAGTTGAAAATAAGAATAAAAAACAAAAGAAATTAAATTATATCATTATATAAGATAGATATTAGAAGTTTTTTTAAAAATAAATTATTACCTTTTTTGTCAAACATCCAATCTCTAGTGCAAATAATTGCTTCCACAGTGGTTGGACAATACTTGTAGCTTGCAAATAACCTCTCCCACTCAACTGTAGAAGGACAATACTTGTAGCTTGCATCACTCATTTGCAAATTCATTAAAGCCTTCTTGTAGTACAAAGCATCATCAAGCATCAAAAATGTAGAATTCCATCTAGTAGGCACGTCTTGTCTTAATCCTCTCTTACCACACAACAACACCTTACTAACACACTCTCTAAACTTCTGTTTTCTCATCTGTGAAGATTTTACATATTTAACAGTATCACGAATCTTTTCCACAGCGACATCAACATTTTTCAAACCATGTTGAACAACAAGATTGATTATATGTGCACAACAACGAATATGGAAGAACTCACCCTCACAAAGAAGTGCATTATTCAAAACCAACTGTGATTGGAGTAAGTCAACAGATACCTTATTCGAAGATGCATTATCCAAAGTCAAGGAAAATATCTTGTTCCCAATTTCCCATTCCGATAGCATAGAAAACAACTTATTAGCTAGTGCTACACCGGTATGAGGAGCTGGCATTAGAGAAAAGTTCAACACCTTCTTTTGCAAAACCCAATCCGCATCAATAAAGTGACATGTGAGAGAAATATACCCATCAGTAGTAAGTGAAGTCCAACAATCTGATGTTAAGCAAATTCTACCCGGCGCACCCTTTAACATAGACTTAACCTTCAACTTCTCTATCTCATGCATTTTAAAGATATCAGATTTCAAAGTGTTTCTACAGATGGATTTCACATCCCATTGAAGGTATTCAAAAACGGCTCTAATACCCTCATATTCAACAAATCGAAAAGGCAAATCATGCTTAATCACAGCTAAACTCAACAACTCCCTAAATTTCTCATTATCAAATTTAGATACGCGAGCAGAAGACAACAATTGACCAACATCACGTGACACTTTTCTTGGACAAGTAGATATATGTCGATGCAAATTTCCAGTTCCATGCTTACTTGAAACCTTAGAGTAAACATGCCCACAATATTTGCATCTACATGTTTTCATACCGTCAGTTGTCGCAATAACATCAAAATGCTCCCAAACATTTGACCTCTTTTTCCTTTTGTTCTTTTGCATTGCAACAACATTGTCAAGATTGTTGGGATTACTGCTTTGAGCTGCATCGACACTATCGCCAACACTCACCATGTTAGAGTCCATAACCTGAAAATTAATCAAGATAATTAATCAAGAAATTGCATTAAGGTGAATTAAAAGCAAAAAGCAAAATTGTCTGCCACAAATATAAAGCAAAAAGCCACAAAAAAAGCAAAAAGCCACAAAAAAATTATTCAAGTGTGCGGGGCTGCAGAAACAATAAATCTACCAAAATATAAAGCAAAAAGCCAAAAAAAAATTGTCTGCCACTAAAATTGTAATCTCAGGTTTCAAATTTTCAATTGATGTAATCAGCCAACAAATTGCAAAAAAAAAAACGAATGCAAGAGGGGAGGGATACCAGAGAGAGCTGTGCGGTGTTGGTGAGCCAGCGAGGGAGGCGTGGGTTCAGTTTGGCGCTGCGATGGTGCGCGAGGGATACCGGTGCCGACGCGAGTTCAGGCTGGTGCTGGGAGCGGCAGCGACTTGGGTTGGGAGCTGGGCTTGGGCAGAGTGCGGCGGGGACTGGGGAGGAGTGTGTTGGGATGGTGTGCGATGTGGTCCAGGGACGCCGGCGCCGGCGCGAGTTCAGGCTGGAGCTGGGGCGGCAGCGGCAACGACAGGGGTGAGAAGTGGGAACTGAGAAGAGAGTGGCGGCGGGCACTTGGGGGGGAGACGGGGAGTGGGTTCAATCTATTAGGTTTAATTTTAACTTTTAAGAATAAGAATTGTTAAAAAAATAAAAAAATTTATTAACTTATTTTTTAATGGATAACAGTTCGACACGACACGACACGAAACACGTTAAATAATCGTATAACACGAATCCGACACGAACCCGACACGAACACGACACGAAATTTTCGTGTCCTTATTGGGTTGACACGATAACGACACGAACCCATTAAGGCGTGTCACTAACCCATTATTTTCGTGCGGATTCGTGTCGGGTTATCGTGTCGTGTCAAAAATTGCCAGCTCTAGATGGCATTGAATCAAGAAAAAAAGCCAAAAAAAAGAAAAGAAAGGAAGCTTAGTAAATAATAAAATAAACTCTATAAAGTGAAAATATATGCCATCCACTAAAATTGGCAGCAGTCATATTCAAGATTCATATAATAATAAAAATTTAATGGTGGTGGTTGTGTTTCAAGCATGGACTTGTTTTGTGGTATATTAGCTCGTTAGTCCAACGGTTCACATTGTCTTTCCATGCTCGATTTATTATAATATTATAATTATTAATTATTAATGCTATTTTTGTTTTCATTATATGATTTAAGATTTAACCTTAAAAATAATGTATTCAAATAAACTTTCAATATACATTACCATATTTAATAAGAATGTGTATCAGATCAAATCTTCTGTCTCACAATAATGTTCCACTGGGTGTTCCACTATCCTGAATACTCATTTTAATTAATGTTTTTACAAAAATAAAAATTAAGTACAATAGAAAATACTCTAATTGATTTTTAAAAACAAAAATCAAAATTTTATAAGAACACAAATCATAGTTATGAATTAATTAATTTTAATAATTAATTTTAGTTAAAACAGGTAAATAATTACTAAAAAATATTATATACCCTAATTGGGCGGGATCAATCTTATGATTGAACTTATAGAAGTTATACAACCTATAATAAATTATAATTATAAAAAATATTAAATAAAAACTAATAATTTTAATAGTGAAATAGATAGTGGAATATGAAAAGTGGGATAAAAGATCTCAAGTGAATATGTATGGGGTTTATCCTAAGTATTAATAAATTAGATCATATAATCCGAACAAATAACTAGAATGAATAATAGAATATCCACATATGTAGAGCTTTATTTTATTCTCTCTAATGTATGGATGGAATAACATACATTGTTTTTACCGTTATAATTAATATGGGATAATTTTAATTTCTTTGCGAAAATTAAGCTTTACAAACACCACAATGAAGTAACATATGTGATAATACCGTCCCTTTGCTCGGGTGTAATGGTTAAAATACCTTGTCTGTAAATGAGATGTCACATATTCGAGCTTTCAGGGAGACATTCAGGTGTATGAGTGTGTGTATAAGATTAATGTACACTTATTAAAAAAGTATATGTGATAACACCATACATATACATTCATTTACAGAGAGTTTACATCTGTTTGAATCCCAACACCTTGGTCAAAACACCATGAGAATTACATGATAGAACTTCAGTGATGAGATTTTCTAATTGGATCTCACATCCTAGCTAGCAAACTTAATTGAAGGAATATAAGAATACATGCATATATAAAATATATTGGGACAAAGATTCTTGTAAGAAAGAGTGATATGTTTTAGGACGAGGGAGCTGTATCGACCAGTGCTGGCTCGATCCTACTCACCTTGAATTGCGGCAAATTGGAGCTCTCATCTTCATCATCATGGTAGATATAAGCCATGCCTCCATGTCGAGTCATGTCCATCCCCGCCATCTCGTCTTCCCTCGACACCCTCAGCAGCTTCAGCTTGTGCAGCGCCATGAAAAGCGGCACCATCGTCGCCGTCACCCACCCAATTATCACCAAAACCTGCACGATTTGGGCTCCCAGCAGCTTCACGCCGCCGCCCATCAGCAGCCCGTACGGCCGATCGGGCCGGCCCGGATAAACCTCGTTCACGTACACTTTTTTAGCGAATAGGCCCGTGAACAGCACGCCCCACGCGCCGCACCCGCCGTGAAGCTGCGCCGCCTCGAGAGGGTCGTCGAACTTGAGCTTCTCGGCCAGCTTGTTGAACCCCATCAGCACCCACGCCGCCACGAAGCCGCATATGATTGCGGCCCATGGCTCCACGACGGAGCAGCCGGAGGTGATGGCGGCGAAGCCGCCTAATAAGCCATTGCAGACGTCGATCACGTTCCAATGGCCGGCCATGATCCTCTTCCCGAATAGGGTGGTGAGGGCGGCGGTGCTCCCGGCCAAAGTCGTCGTCACGGCCGTCCTCCCCACGGCGCTCCACTGGCCGTAGTTGGTGGAGGAGGAGCCGTAGGACTTGAGGATGGTTAGGAATGAGCCGGGGTTGAAGCCGTACCATCCGAACCACAACAAGAAGGTGCCTAGCACCACTAGGGAGGCGCTGTGGCCGCGCAGCGCGACGGAGCGGCCGCTTCTGTCGAATCGGCCGATTCTTGGACCTTCTATGAGGGCTCCCCATAGACCGGCGATGCCACCAACCATGTGAACCACTCCTGAACCGGCAAAGTCGATGACTCCGGATCCGAAGAGAAGGTCGCCGTGTGATTTGGCGGCGCCGGCCCAACCGTCGCCGGACCAAAACCAGTGTGAAACGACCGGGTAGACAAAACCGGTCAAGAATGAGGAGTAGATTAAATATGCTACAAATTGGGTCCTCTCTGCAATGGAGCCACTAGTAATCCCTGATAATCACTCAACAAAAATATGTTTAATTTAATTCAAAAATTGTAGCGAATTGACAAATTTTGAAATTTATAGAGAATTTTATACCTGCTGCAGCAATGGCGAAGGCCCACTGGTAGAGGAAAAGGCTGTAGTCTGCAGTGGGAGAGGGGAAATCGGTGAGGCCGAAGGAGTGTTTGCCGATGAAGCCATTGGAGGGACCGCCGAAGGCGAAGGCGTAGCCGAAGAGGTAGTAGCTCAGGCCACCGGCGGCGGCGTCGAGGACGTTGGTGAGCATGATGTTCATGGTGTTCTTGGCGCGGACGGAGCCGGCGCAGAGCATGGCGAAGCCGAGCTGCATGGCGAAGACTAAGTAGGCGGAGAAGAGGAGGTAGGTGTTGTCGATGGCGAATGCGGCGTCGCTGAGTCTCGCCGACACGGCGTCGAAACGGCTGCATATGAAGGCAGCCGCCACCGTGGCGTTTGGGGCTCCGCCGAGGAGGGGGAGGAGGTCCGTGGCGGTGCAGCTCATGGGGTTAGCCATGACTGGGTGGGGGGTGATGCGCAAGTTAGCAAGTGCAAATCTATTATTGGGTTTGGCTTTTATAGACTTGTGGCTTCAACCATGCCAAAAAAACTCACAATTAGTATTAAAAATTGAAAAAAAAAACACTCTGCTATATAAAATAATTATTGTAGAAGGAGAATATTATAGAAAAAAAGAATATGAAATTATGCAATTTTAAATTTATATGGGAAGATTTAATTTGAATAAATTACAATGGCACAGAGGTTTTAGCCTATACAGAGGTTATAACATTTTTTTTTTCGAATGCAAATAAAAATAGAAAACTTCAGTAAATACGTATAAATATTTTATATTATGGATGGATTTAGGGCTCTAAAGATTAATTTTTAATTCAGGATTTGAAAGATTACCAGAATTTTCAATTCAAGATCCGAAAGATTATATCATTCTTAACTTAGAACCTCAATATTAAGTTCTGGATTAGTTAATTGTTTGATCTTTCAGATTCTTAATTAAGAAGCGGGTGTTTGGTTGGTGGGTTTCGGAATCAGGGAATGGAATGATTCCGAAACCCACCGTTTGGTTATCGGGTTTCATTCCCGTGGGAATGAATTGATTCCCAAAAACTTGGGAATCCCCATTCCCCCATAATTTGGTGGGTTTCATTCCATTCCCATTTTTATACACAAAATTGTTTGTTTGTTTGTTTTTTTATTTTTATAATTTCCTATAATATTAGTATTAAGATAATAATATTGATTAGTAATTAAAAAATATTATAGTATATTAATATTATAAAATATTATATTATTTATGATGTTATATAAAATTATAATTAAAATATAAATATATTATTATATAATCTTAATTATAATATAAAATATTATCATGATTATATATTATTATATCATTTAGTAATATTAATAAATAAATATATATAATATAATATTGTTTAATTATATATTATTACTATATTTAGTAATATTAGTAAAATAAAATATTATAATATTAAAAAATATTATTATTAAAAAATATTATATTATTATATAATCTTAATTATAATATAAAATATTATTATAATTATATTTTTTAATATTAGCAAATATAATATAATAATTATTATTATATAAAATTTTAAAAAAATTATATATTACTAATCTTAATATAATTATATAATTATGATATCATTATAAAATATTATACTCCCTCGGTCCCTAATTATTAGTCCAAACCAAAATGGCACAATAACCAATGTTTGTGAGTGTAGTGAAATTAATATTTTATTAATGCGTGTGAAAAAGTTTGTCATTTTAGAAAAGGGGACTAATAAGTGGGACATACCAAAAAGGTAAATGAGACTAATAAATTGGGACAGAGGGAGTAGTAATTATGATATTATATGAAAATTATAATTAATATATAAACGTAATAGTATATAATCTTAATTATAATATGAAATATTATCATAATAATATATTATTATATTATTTATTAATGTTAATAAATAAATATATATATTATTTTTAATATTATATTATTATTATAATATTAATAAAATTATATTAATTATTTTAAAATAGTCATTTAACATTAATATAATTATAAATAAATAAATAATATTAATTTTTTTTTATCAAATTAATTATTACTATATTTGTGTATTATTTAATATTTTTCTTAATATATGAATTTAAAGAATTTAAAATGATTCCAAACCCATCTTATATACCAAACATCTTTATTGGAATACTTAAACCTATACCCATTCCCTTTATTTTAAAACCCATAACCATACTCATACTCATAGTGATTCCGACACTTATACCAAACGCCCCCTAAGAAATTATATTTCGGATCATGAATTGATGATTAAATTAAACTATATTTTAGGTCATGAATCAATAATTAATTATCCTATATTATACATCTTAATGCAATGTTACATATTTGAAATATAGAAACTCACATACTTTAAATATCAATTTAGAGTTCAAAAGATAAATTATCAAATTAGTATTTTAAAGATTCTAAAATTCTCAATTCAGGATCTAATATTGAGTTTTCAGATTAAAAAATTTACTCCACTTTGGATCATAAATTAAGAGTTTTCGAGATCTTTCAAATTCTGAATTAATAATTATGAATTCATAAATAAACTATACTTCAACACCTATATTGATGATACTCCTTTCTTGATATTATTAATTAAAAACGAACAGGGAATAATCCATATTGAAATTTTGGGATATCAATTTAACCCTAAATTAACCATGTCAAAATGTGAATTAGGGTTAATTTATTAGTCCAAGATTTATTTTTAATTGAATAGCCCGATGATTTATTTATTATTTATCATTTAAGCAAGTATAATCACTCTTCTTCAAAAGTCTCTTTCAAACAAATACATATATACATAAATACTAAAAAAACTATTAATTATTTTTCATAGGAAAAAACGATAAATTAATTGAATGAAGACAAATTAATATAGCTTTCACGATAAAAGATATATATGGCAATATTACATAAATAGTGAAATATGAAATTACTCAATTTATACTAAACATAGATTATATCTCCCAAAAATGTCAAAGCTATAGGGAAAATATCTAAAATTTCCCAACTAAGAATCCTTAATAATTTAATGAAGAATCTAAGTTTAGGAAGAAAAATGGACCCCAAAAGATTCTAGCTTCTACCAATAACAATTAATTGGCATGCCAAACAACCTCGATGAGAGAGAGAGAGAGAGAGAGAGAGAGAGAGAGAGAGAGAGAGAGAGAGAGAGAGAGAGAGAGAGAGAGTGGGACATAAGTTATAGAAGAAACAAAATAAATTATAGGAATCCATTTTTTCTAATCTGAATTTCTGTGATATTGTGATTATGTGGCCGATGTTTACTCTTTTATTATTTATACATCTCATATTTATATTATTTTTAGTTACTGTGAGGTAGC
Organism: Plectranthus barbatus; assembly: GCA_026898455.1. Classification (NCBI taxonomy): domain Eukaryota; kingdom Viridiplantae; phylum Streptophyta; class Magnoliopsida; order Lamiales; family Lamiaceae; genus Plectranthus; species Plectranthus barbatus. Next base: position 84,293 of record JAPKLW010001098.1, read on the forward strand.
GAAACGACCACGCATAGCTTCGCGAAATCACAAATATTCCGAAATAAGGAAAACACTTTTTTTCTCTAAGTCTTTCTTAAAAAAAAATTCCAATTCATTATAATAATTATTTACTTGGATTAATCTTTCACATCAGGACAAAAATAATTCCTCTTAATTCCATAGTGAAATTTATTATATGAAACACAATTCAAGCTTTTTTAAAATAAAAAAAAAAACTGTTTATGAATAATAATAAATAAAGTAATGGCGCAAAGGATGGATCAAGGTGTTAATCAATAATTATCAGTGGTAATCACGATGATATGTGCAGTCTATATGAATTAAATAATGAAATTGAATAGGTATAATGAAGCAATTAATTATAATCCAAAGAGGCTTTAGTGACCTCTCAGATTGATAAGTGGTCACTTCTACCAAAGGGTAAGTCAATCAATCCTTTTCTAAAAAAAAATATAAAAAAATGATAACTAGAAAATTGAAGATCCATGGATTAATAAAATCTCAAGTTTATGATGTTTGGTATCTGGTTGTCACATCTAAATTGAAGTAAAAAAATTTAAATATACATTGATTTATGGAAGTAAGAACTAAGAAGGGTATATTTATGGGCACAAAGGATTTTTGCCGGGCCCACCGTAGTAAAAATGGGTGCCCCATTGGTCGTTGTAAGAACTCTGAATGTCGTAGCAATTTGTGTTCTCGGCTAAGGTGGTGATATCTCGGGCCGAGATTAGGCTGTTGTCGGAATCCACAATCTCAAGGTTGCGGAAATAGCTGGCTTTTCCGAAGCCCTCTTCTGCGAATAGGCCCGAACCCATTTGAGTGGAGGTGTGGCGCTGCTTGGCCCGAGAGTTGACGATCTCGCCGCCCCATTCCACCATCGTGGCCCGATCCGATAAGTGAGTGAACAACTCTGCGGGCCAGTAGCCCACCAGCGTGCCATCGCCGAAGCCCAGCCACCAGTTTCCCAATTTTGGATCCTATTTTATCAATAATAATATTGAGAAAGGAATATTTTAAAACGAATATTATCAATTTAGGACCAAAAGATTATTTAATTATGGAGAATTGTAGATTTAGGACTCAGAAGATAGTTTAATTATCGATTTAGAATCCGAAAAATGATTTGTCAATCGAGGACCTGGAAGATCATACATTTCTCAATCCAGGACCTGATATCGAGGTCTTGGATTGAGAATTGTATGATCTTTCGGATCCTGAATTGAGAATTTTTGTGATATTTCAGGTCCTGAATTAAAAATTAATATTTTGAATCCTGAATCGATAATTAAACTATCTTTCGGGTCTTGGATCGATAAAACTCATTTAGTTATCGATTCTGAACCTAAAAGATTTATTCTCAATTCAGAAGCTAAAAGATCACAAATATTTCAGATCAGGTTACAAAAGATCACACAATTTTCAATCTAGGACCTCAATATCAGATTTTAGATTGAGAAATTGTATAATCTTTCGAGTCCTTAATTGAGAATTCATCTTTCAGGTCCTGAATTTATAATTAAACTATATTTTGGGTCCGACAATTCTCCATCAAAATAAGTTGGTGGAGGAGGAGATGTGTGACCTTCCAAATGAGGATGGTGATTTCATATTGATTTTGGAGGAAGGAAGAAATGGGGGAAATGGCGGCTCCAATGGCTATTCGACTATTAGTTTGGACGAAGCCGGAGCAAAGAAGATTATAGCATCCCGTTGCTTCATATGCATCACTCTACATATAATTAATTCCACATTGAGATTGAGAAGAAAAATATATATAATTACATGTATGAAGAGAGTAAAAAACATAAATGAGTATTATCAATTCAAGATCCGAAATATAGTATAATTATTGATTCTGGATCTGAAAGATAATACAATTCTCAATCCAGGACCTCAATATCAAGTTCTGAATTGAGAATTATTTCATCTTTTAGGTCCTGTATTGAGAAATTATCTTTCGGATTAATGTTAATCGATAATTAAACTATTTTTTGGGCTCTAAATTGACAATTTTCAAAATAAAGAAATAATGTAATTCTCACCGTCCAATAAGTGAATAATCTAGGTCTAGTGTCTCCATAGAGCTCCGGACTAACCTGACTAATAAAACCTTAATTACCATCAATCAATTCTTAAAAACAAAAAGATTTTAAAAAAAATATAAAATTGTATGTATATGTATGTAATGTACCTGCCAGCCGGCTTCAATGCTGTTGAGGTCAGAGCCGTCGAAGGAGCCGGACAGAACCCAAATCTGAGAGAGGCTGAACTCGTTCAATTGCTCCACCCTCGGCTCCCACACGTTAATTGTCGCTTTTGCCCCGTATATTTCCTCCGTCGACGTCGTGTATGCTATTGCATGCTTCACCACATCTCAACAAAATCAAATATATAATTTTATTACAAGATAATTTATTAATACATACTATTACTATACGACACGTACGTACCTCATGGCCAGGGGAGGCGGCGAGAGGGGCCGTTTTCTTCTTACCAAAATGATACAAAGATTTGGCCCTCAACACATCTCCGACACTGCTGCGCCTTGTCGGAACTGTCCCCTTTGGGCAGACTTCCCCCTTTTCATGCCACATTTGCCGCACCCCGCTTCTGCTACTATTTCTTTTCACTCCTGATCTCGGTATTCTCCATGGAACCCTCTGCTTCATATTTCACTTTTTCAAACGTCTACTAATTCCAACCACGGCTAGCTAGCTTCAGCATTGTGTGTGTAGTGTTGTAAAAATCCTCGCCTAGGATCGCTTAAAGCTCCGCCTAGGCGTTAGGCGGTCCCCAACTGAATGGATTACCCTCTAATCCCCGTATCTAAACGATCTAGCGAGTAATCGGTGCTTAGGCACCACCTAGGCCGCCTAATCCGTCTAGGCACCGATTAAGGTGGCCGACCAAGCTTGCTACGCGCCTGATCGACTAAGCGTGCTACGTGCTATTTTTTATATATATATTTTAAAATAATTAAAACTTATATAATCTTACTTTCTATTTATTGGTAAATATATATTATAAATATTAAATATTTCAATTAACTTACCGATTAACTACTGCATGCTTAGAAAACGCTTAGGCCCCGCTTAAACTGCCTAGGCACTAAGTTATACCCGAGCGCCCGACTAACGCCTAAAGATTTTTACAATTTAAGATACGTACCTGGATCTTGTGATGCTTCAAAAGAGGATGATCTAGAGCTGGCTGTCTCCTTTTATGTATACAATCTATGATATCTCCATCTGGGCTCTGATGAATATAAGCAAAACAATATTAATACAGTAAGTATTAGCCAACACACACACACACACAGAGTTTGTGTTGCATAAATAGATACCTCAATGGTGAGGACAGGGGGTTTGTTGATCTTGTCCAAATGCCTCTGGATTCTGGCCAATCTCAACCTGCTAATATGTTTGTGTTTTGTGTAGTTTAATGAAGCAGAAATGGCTAAAGATTCTTGGCAGAAGACTGCAACAACAAACAGCAGAAGAAGAGAAATTCTTGTGATAAATGACTCTCTTTTTCTTGTAGCAATTCCCATTTCATTCAGTGCCCCCAAATCACACTACACAAATATTTTACACCATTTTGTGTTCAGTTCTTGACACAGTAATCATATTCTCTCTCTAGATCTCTTACACTAACTAACACTGACCAGACAACATTGATAGCTTAAAGATCTTCATGGGAGGGGGGGAAAAATAGAGCAGGCAAATGCATAATTTTAAGCATTAATTATAAATAAATTCATGCCTACCTTAAAAGAAAAGGAGAGAAAAATGTTTTAATGCAGATGCCGTCTGCCACCAACACAGACTTACCCATTAATTCTCCTCCAAACACCCCACTTCCATTTCTCTTTCTTTTCTTCTCAGTCACTCCTTAATTAATTCATATGCTTTTCCTATTTAATTTATTTTCCCTTCAATGGCTTTAGTGTATATTCTGATAAATTAGGAATGTGTTTCAAACACTTATATATTTATTATGTAAGAATACTAACCATTTCATTCTTTAATTGACAATAAAGTATAAACAGATTATGTTTGGATCCAAAAGATTCAAAGAAAAGTCTTCTTTTGACAGAAAAATAAGAGTAATAAAGTTAATTAGCAGGTTGCTGTGCTTCTCAATTAAGGAAAAGAAGAGGGCAAGTCCTTTTAATTCCACCTCACTATTTATTAATTTATGTGTATATATGTTGTTGACATACAACTTAATTATACTTGGAACAAACCTACCTTGTACGTTATACATAATTCTTACAATCTTCAAACTTTTTACTTCAAGAAAACAAAATCTCAATTCTATTTCTTAAGTTTCACTTTATTAATTAGTGTCACTCATCTGTAATGCATTATAATGTCATTCAATACAATAACATAATCAATAAAATATGTAATATTATCAATAGCTTACAAACAAATTCAAATCACTGATCAAGAGCTTTATTTAAAGAGAGAATGCAAATGATCTTCATTATTCATTGCTGAAATATGTAGATCAATTTTCAATAAGGAAATTAAAAGAAGCACCATAAATAAACCAACATAACATAACATAATAGAGGTGCATTATGAAAATACAACACAATAATCATCCAAAAAAGAAATACAACACAAATTTTGTAGCAAAAGGTAAACAACAACAAGAAGAAGCTTGTATGATGTGGGCTGAAGTTGGGGCCCAAGATGTAAGAAGCTGACAGAGATCATGAGAATTAAGGCATAGAATCAATGGCCATGACTGTGGAAAGATTCATTGGAGAAACATAATCCGTGGAGCCCTCCAAGATTTGTCGGACAATCAATCTGTTGGCCTTTTCAGTTGGATGGAAAGGATCCCAAAACACATAGGAATCCCTATCTGAGCAGAGATTGGACAAGGGTGTGCACAGCCCCAGCCCATTGTAGGGTCCCTGCCCACAGCAAGCTTCCTTCGAGGTCGTGAATCCTAAAAAATGAGAAATTATTTATGTAAACTGAGAGTGTTTGTTGCATTGCATGCTATGCCTATGCCTATATATATATATGCATACCAAATTGTCGAGGGTTGGAAATGAAATCCAGGTGCATCTGATTAGTGTTGGCTGCGATGAAAACATCTCTGCCATACTCATTGTTGAGCTGTCGAAGCATTTGTTCGAGTTGAGGGTTGAAGAGCGCTGCCGCCCTCTGCAATTCTTCTGCGCATTCGCCTCTCCGGCTGTGCTGCGCCAGCTCCGCCGGCACGCACCCCAACGGCCCGGTTCCCGTCACCAGTACCCGCCGGGGTCCCAGTTTATGTAGCCTCTGCATGCAATGCATTAATCATGATTATATCATCACAAGAAAATTTGAAATTTGTGACGGAATGAAAAATGGATCGTCATTTTACGATGGACTGGCAACGAAATTACGACGGATTTAATTTTTAAATTTAGGGACGAAATTGATACAAAAAATTCCGTTGTTAAATTTTTGCGACAAAATTTTTCATTGCTAAATTCGCAAATATATATTTTCTAAAACATATATTGATTGATGAATGTAGTTGGTCCAACGGTAATAGGTAAGGGTTGCGCGTGGAAGGTCAGGAGTTTGAAACCTTGCATACACAACCCCAAATTTTAAGGTGGACCGAACCGGACCGGTTCACGATGGTTGGACCGGCTAATAACCCGTTCACAATAAAATAACTTAAATTTATTTTTATTTTTTTGACGAAAAAAATTTGCTGACGGTCGCAAAAATTTAGAGATTTCCGTCGCGAATCTTTCGCAAATTTTTGCGACAGATTTAATATTGAATATTTAAGTAAAATTTCAATATTATCTTTATTTAAAACATATTTTTATTAATTATTTAAAAAATTAATTAACCTACTATTTTCTGAAATTGTTGAAGGGCGTAGTTGCAAATTATCATAAAAAACAATACCAAATATAAAAATTGGACCGTATAACTAAAACACCGTAAAATAGTAACTTTAGTAACTTGGGAAATTACCTGGAGGACTTTTTTGTACTCGGAGATGACAAATGGGACGTATTTTTGGATGGGGTATTGTTGAGATCTTGCAGAGTAAGGGACCAAATAGTAATTATTGACGAAATCATTCCCTCCCAAAGTGATGAGAACTAGTGATTCTTTCACAAGTTTGTGGGCTCTCTCTTTGCCGATCAGTCCACTCACTCTTTGCTGGTATTCCTTGAAATAATCCAGTTGTTGGTATATCCGTATTATGTTCACCTGCATGCATACATTTCATTAATAAATACTCCCTCCGTTTCGATTACACGATTCCAGTTTGATCTTGCACGTTTGTCCAAAAATTATTTAATATTTAAACAAACTTCCAACATTACCTTTATTTAAAGCACTAATTAACCTCTCATTTCCATAATATTACGTTTAATATTCTCATTTTTCAAAATTATTCAGGAGTGCAATTGTAAATTACCAGAGAAAAACATTACCAAATATAAAATTGGACCATATAATTGAAACACCCTAAAATAATAAATCAGACCAAAAATCGTTCCGATTATATGATCCAGTTTAATTTTGCACGTTTGTCAAAAAAGTATTTAATATTTAAACAAACTTCCAACATTACCCTTATTTAAAGCACTAATTAACCTCTCATTTTCATAATATTACGTTTAATATTCTCGTTTTCCAAAATTATTCAGGGGTGTAGTTGTAAATTACCAGAGAAAAACAATACCGATTATAAAAAATTGGATCATATGATTGAAACACCCTAAAATAATAAATCAGACCAAAAATCGTTCCGATTATATGGTCCAGTTTGATTTTGCACGTTTTTCAAAAAAATATTTAATATTTAAACAAACTTCCAACATTACCTTTATTTAAAGCACTAATTACCCTCTCAATTTCATGATATTACGTTAAATTTTCTCATTTTCCAAAATTATTCAGGGGTGTAGTTGTAAATTACCAGAGAAAAACAATACCAAATATAAAAATTGGACCATATGATTGAAACATCCTAATATAATAAACCAGACCAAATAATTGGAACGAAAGAGTAGAATATTTCACTTACAAATTGATATCCAGTATCATTAAGTACTCCAACGCCGGCAGAAGCAAAATTGGCACCAACTAATAGTTTTCTCCCTCTAAGCTCTGGGCTCAAGTATGGCAATGTAGCCTCCCATCCAAATCTCTCACCTGCAGGGGCGGAGCCAGACTTTAAGCTCCGTGGGGTTGATTCAACTACATTCTATTGAATCGAGTTATATAACATGCATATAAAAGTATATCTATATATACGTACTAATAATGTCGGGGATGTTGAGGCCGTTGGAGAAGCGGCCGGTGGGGCGGTGCGACGGGTAGTCGATGCCATACGGCGGAGAGTCCGCCCTAGCGGTGGTGGCCAAGTAGTTGTTGTTGCCGTTGTCCACCAACGAGTCTCCAAACACGAAGAAAGCCTTGGCTTCAGCTTCAATCATCAACCCTTTCAATACCAAACTCATCCATAATATTGCTAAATAATTCCAAATAATTGCCATATTTTCGCTTCACTAAAGAAATTTGATACTAGCTATATATCTCTCAACACGATCGATATTCTTAGAGATTAATTTAATTTGTGTTCCAACCCCTCTCTCTATATATATAGATGTGTGTGTATATGTTAGATTGTTGGAGTAGAGAAATCAAAATGAAACCCTAGCTAGCTATAGTAGAACTAGGTTGATGGTCAAATTTGGGATTGGGCAGGCTAGTTGGTAATTATTATATCAAGTTTTAAATGCTTCCCTTTTCTTCTATTTGAAATTACATATCGGCAAATTACCAAAGATTAATCATTATATTTGTTTTTATTTGATAATATCATTGGGAGGGTGAAGTACACAATGCGCTATTTTTTTTTTTTTTTGAGATATATATATTATATGAATATTCTTAATATTGAGCGTTACAACTTTCATGCTACTATAAATAGGTAGGTCATACTCATATATATATATATATATATATATATGATTATTACCTCAACCACTTAATTTGCCTACGGTTTAGAATTTATGCATGTTCCATTTATTATCACATTATTTTATTATTTCTTTTTATGTAGCACATTTAAAGCATTGCTAAGATACATTTTGTCGACAAAATGATTTTATACTTTGAAAGACAAATGAAATATACAATAACAAAACTTACCACATATGTATAAGTTACAAAATCTTGAAGTGTTATATTTTTCATAATAAGTTTGAGATGTTGAGTTACTTAAATAAATTAGAAAGAAAAAAAAAACCTCGTTTTGTCAGCTAATATATATATGGGTCCTTATATTTTGGTCAAAGAAGCGAGTTGAAAATCCAAACTAATATTATAATTAACTGCGTTACTATGAAGTATCCACTTTTTTGGGTAATTTAATGCAATATTTAAAGCCACTTTCCTAGTAATGTAATAGTCTCACATTTAGGCCCACTAACAAAATTGTATGTTTATACTTAAAAAAATTGAAAAATAATTTAATTATTAATTCAGATCCGAATGATAATTTATCAATTCAGAATTTAAAAATTCAAACAATTCTTCAGGACCTAATATTAAAATCCTGGATTAAAAATTATGTGATCAACTTTAGGGTCATGAATTAAAAAATTTTGTGATCTTTCAGATTCTGATTTGAAAATTAATCTTTCGAGTTCTAAATCGATAATTAAACTATCTTTCGGATTTGAATTGATAAAACTCCTAAAAATATTTGAAAATCAATCTCCAAGTATATGATAGATATAACATTACATAATTGCCGAAACCCTAGCTATTTAAAACCAAACACTACAAACCATACCTAGCTAAGCTAATATTTACAGAGAAAATGAAAATGGAAGCCATGCAACTGCAACTGCAACTACTGCCGCAGCAAAAACCAAGATGACTGAACCCTAAAACTAAGCTTAAATCTAGAGAGACCATCCCAATTGAGAATCATTCCAGTTCCTAAATTCCCACAAGCTGCTTTCCATCCCCTGCTGCTTCTCATCCAGCAGCGTCGGCGCCGCCGGTATATCCCACATGCTCCGAGCTTCGTCCACAAACGAGCTCTCGTTCCTGTAATAGTACTCTCCATAGCATTCCGGCGCCACCGAGTACTCGCTGCCGGATGGAGAAGCCTCCGCCTCCGCCTCCGCCTCCGCCTGCGTCGCCGGCTGAGGATGCTCGAGGTTGAGCTTGGCGTAGGCGCCGTAGAGGCGGCGGGCGGCGTCGTCGTAGGCCTGCGCGGCTTCGAGGGAGGTGTTGAAGGTGCCGAGCCAAACCCTAGCTCCGCGGTTGGGCTCGCGGATCTCCGCCACCCATTTCCCCCAAGTCCGCTGCCGGACGCCGCGGTAGGTGCAGAGGGCGTTCTCGGGGCCGCCTTTGCCGCGCATGCAGCCCTTCCGGGAACGGCGGACGGTGATAGGCTTCTTCTCCGGCGGCTGGGGGTGAGCGGCGCCGTCGTGAGGGAGTAGCATGGCGTCGGTGATTGGGTAGTGGGCGTCCATTGTCGCCGAAAAAATGGGTGAGTCTTCGAGTGGCGGAATTTATAGGGTGCGGTGGGGTTTATAATAAGAAAATGGAATCGAGTCTTTGTAATAATAGAAATGACAACAAAATCTATATATATAGAGAGAGAGAGAGACAAATAAGGATGGGGGTGGACAACATATTTGTAAATGGAGGTGGGGGTGGACGTGTAAGAAAGAGGAAGAAGTGGCATCTGGTCTTGGATTCATTTCTAGGGTAAGTTAATTGGTTAGATCATAGATATCCATTTTTTTGTGGGGGGGGGGGGGGGGACTTCAATTTGTGTCCGATCAAATTCTCTGTTCTACAATGATATATTATTGATATTCTACGGTTTCGATTACTAATTTTAATTAATATTTTTAAAAAAAATAAAAGTTAAGTATAGTAAAAAATAGGATAATTATCGATTCAACACCCATAAGATAGTTTAATTATCAATTCAGGACCCGAAATATGATTTGTCAATTCAGGACCCAAAAGATTAAATAATTCACAATTCAGGACTCGATATTGAGATTCTGGATTAAGAATTGTATGATCTTTCGGGTCATGGATTGAGAAATTTTTGTGATCTTTCATGTCCCTGAATTGAGAATTAATCTGTCGGTTCCTGAATTGATAATTAAACTATCTTTTGGGTCCTTGATCGATAAAACTCCTACAAAATATTATAAATAATTTTTAAAAATAAAAATCAAGATTTTATAATAAAATAAATTATAATTTTGAATTAATTAATTTTAATAATACTTCAGTTAAAAACTATAAAATAATTACTATGAAATATTATATACCCTACTTAGGTGTGATGAATTCTACACTTGAACTTATAAAACTAAATCAAACTATAATAAATTAAAATTATGAAAAATATTAAATGTAAATTAATAATTTTAAAAGTGAAACATTAAAAATTGGAAATCTCAAATGAGTTTGCATATAGATTAATCATCTCAAACTATTAGCTGGAGTCAAACCAGATACAGAGGAAATTAAATTAATTTGGACTGCAAATTAACCGGATATATAGGATAATCATATTTATTAAGTATGGTTACACATCAACCCTAATACCTGACACGTGTATTTTTTGACTTACACCTAGCCACACGTGTGGATGCTACAGTGTCACTAAGTTTAATTTAATATGTCGATTATATGTAATATTAATTTTAGATACCATATACAGTATAATATTAACTATTTGAATGATTAATCATCAATTATAAAAGGATGTATGTATATATGCTGGGTGTGATTTGGGATGGATACAAAGAAACACACATGCACCATATATTTAAGTTTGTATGATTTCAAAGCTAGACAAAAATGATTATAATAAATATATGTAAGAAGATATATATAGATATGCACATGGTAGGATAGAGATAAATCATGCCATGTGTAAAGGGGCTTTCTCACAGTCATGCCAAGTGTAACACAACAATAGTTAATATTATTTTGCATTTTTTGTTTTTTTTATAAAGTTTAAGTTTATAAAGAATTGGATAGTAAATAATTATATAAAATGGTGGAAGGGAATGAATATTGGAGGTGGGGGTTGGGGGGTGGGCGTGGGGGAGGGGGGTTAATCTGCCAAGTCTTAAGCAAGAGCTACGTGGCAATTTTTTGAAATGCCAATTCATTCACAAACAATCAAGAAACTTTTCCTAATTCAGCCCAACTGTCACATTTTTCCAAAATAGCATCTCATTTTTTTGGTTTAGAAATTAGGAACATTGTCATATTGTATATACATCATTATTACCAATTCTCCACGTTTGTTACTTTTTTTTTTCTTTCTCAATTAAAATAATATATTTATTGAGGTTCGAATTTAAATAGGTAGAAGCTCTCCAAATCATTGTTAGAAAAGTAAGGCTCGTAAAAAAAGTTATATAAAAAATGAACTGGGACTTCCCTGTTATAAACACAAGGGAGTGGCCCATTACAATGAGTTTGAACCTAACTAACCCTAGCCTACGTCGGCAACGACCTGAGGATTTTAGAACAGACTTCGAAAATATTGGGGTAGTTAGGGCTGACATGGCTTCATGGCGGCGACTTGGAATTCCCGCAACAACCTTGCCTTATCTGGATGCATTTTGGGATCGATGGAGAAGTCGGGGTCGACATATGCTGAGGTCGATAGATATATAGCCTTCTAGCTTTCCAGTCTTCGTTAGGTGGGCTGCATATTTCTGTGCTAAAGTCTCTGAGTTACGATCCATTGGCATAGATTGACATCGATTGGTTTGGGTCACTTGGGCCTAATCCCAGCATTACATTAATCCTTCAAATTAATGATATAGAAACAATGAATTAAATATAATTTATATTAAATATGTTGGATATTATCTGCAGATATTTCCCTAGTTATTAATTATATATTACAATTCTACCCACATAGTAGAATTATATTTTTGAATAATTAAGTGCAAATATTGCAAATGCCCAATTAATCTGAATTCAACTGAGTTGCTGTTTCGGTATAAATCCAGCCCGTTATTTAAAGGCCCAATCTTAACTTTACGTTGAGTTTGAAAATAAGTTGGGCCCAAAAACCATAAATTTATTCCTATTGTTTATTTAAAGTAAGATTTTATATATATATATATATATATATCAAAGAAAATTCTATTATAGACTATAGTACAATTATTTTAATTTATGAAGCATTATTTGGTTATAATATTTGAATTAAAAAGAAATGATGCACCATATTGAGATATATTAGGTTATTATCTCATATCTTGTATTTAGATTTGTGTATATCTTGTATCTTTCCTAGTTATACATAGATTAGGTTTACTTACTTAGTATAAATACATGTATTGTATTCTATTTTCATCGAGTGAAATAAAGATTTATTATTTCCCTAATGAGAAAAAAACATGTAAGTAAAGACAAGATAGATCACCATATATTTCATTTTCAAAGTGTCCACAAATAAGCAAAGCAATTTTGTCAACACTTTACCAATCCAAAATATGTATATATAGAATGGGCATTATCTATAAGTAAATCATTTCAAATGGAATCTCTTTAAACATTGTCCAATCAAAACCCCTACTTTTTGTAATTGAAAACAAAAAATGGTGTTAATTTAATACTCAAAAACATATTGGCCACTACCTTTTTTTGTAAAGGAAAATGAAAAAAAACAAAATAAAAACTCAAGATGTCGGCATTGTGATTATGGTTAAGTCGTTTTCATTTAATCAATGAAAGCCAACGTGGGAATTTTGCAGCCAATTGAGAAAATGAATTATTTGTATGTGTCAATTTTGCACCTTTTTTCAGCCATTAAATAGTGCCTCTTTACATACGTGTACATTAAGTTGTGACCCTAAATAAAATGTGGTTTGTGACTTAACACAATTAATTGTTATTAGCAACAATTTTTCTGCAAAATTGCATAATTAATGTCTAAGTAAAATTGAAAGGCCCCCCACCCACATAAGACAAAAGCCACACTTCTAGGTAGATAGATACTTAGTTTTGCTCAACTACTACTCACTATAATGCGATAATATAATATTAGTGATAAACTAATTTTAATTATTATTATCACCTTTAATATATTATTATATTAATTGTGAGTATATTAATACGTAGTTGCGGTGGCCATGAAATTTATGAGATGATAAATAAAGTTATAATTGTAAAATATATAGTGTGAATAATATTTGTTGTCTATAATTACCAAACTTTGATTATTATAAATCAATTAAATTTATTACATAAAAAATTTTATTTGGATAGATAAAGAATTGTTACTCTAATATGTTTAGGGCTCATTAGACAATATAATATTAATGGACAGTGTTGATGTTCGATTCGTATTGATATGGAGCATCGAGAATCAAATAAAAAATAATCGATAGAATAATAAAAATAATTAAAAAATGAGATAAAATTGATGATTAAATAGTAGAGATAATTGTAAGTGATGCGTAAAATAAAGAGATTGAACAGAAGAGAATGCCAATGGTCGAGCCACATGAACAACAATGAATAAATGGGTCCGCAACCGGAAAAGTTGATTCCTGACGAATAGTCTACATTCCGGAGTGAGAGTATACGGTGGAAATTCAAGTACAATGTGTATATTGAGAGCTAGATACCGATTTTTGACTTACAATATCCTATTTATAGAGATAGAGTGGTCCAAGATTTTTCAAAGCACGTCTCTCGGTTGTTACGGATAGCTTGCCGGGTTTTTAGGAGCTCTTACAACGTCCATGTCGTTCGCTTTCTCCGAATCAACTGCGTCCTTATCCGAATCCTTTTTGACCGTTAAGCAGCTCAACAGGGGCAGCTCCGTGTTAGTTGACCTGTTCTGAAATCAACTTGCTTTCCATCGGACTTCTTTTTGGTCGGGCAGTTCGCTTTCTTCCAACCTCTTTTTGAGCGGTTCTTCTTTTGTCGTACTGGCTCTCAGTTTAAACCAGGTTCTCTTTAATGAGCTTTGTAGCTTATTAGACATTTATTTCGACTCAGTTATTTTATAACCCTAATAAAAAGTCGGTTCTAATTATCGAGGCATTAACTCGTGAACATATTAATACATTTTTAGAAATTAGAATGCGTATAGGAGTGTTTCTTCTTATGTGAAAAGATATAAAGAATGTGTACGTTTGAAAATAGATTCGACCGACTATTTGGGAATGCAAAACAATGAAATTCAAACCAAACAAATGGAAAACGGTTGGCCTCATGCTTTTGTTACTTCCTCAAATGCCAGCGGCGCCACTCTATCAATTCTTCTTGATTTCCTCGCAACTTCCTCTCTAATTTTGCTCAAGGCGTGAGTGTCTTCATCAAGATAAAAGGGTATAAAAATGGGTCAAAAAAAGACGGTTTTGGAGCTGAAAAAGGAGCTGCGGAGAGTGATTGAAGCCCTCATGGTGGAAGATGAAGACGATGATTGCGATTTGGGGTTTACTGATAATGCGATTCAGACATTGTGTGCCTTAAAGGAATTGAAGCTGAAACAGAGCGACCGAGGAATTTTAAACTTGAAGAATCTCGAATTTCAAGAACCACCACTCGAATTCCGGTGCCCAATTTCTGGGATTTTGATGCAAGACCCTGTTGTTGCTGCTTCTGGCCAGGTTTGATCAGTTTCCCTTGTAGCAAGAGAGAAAGAGATTGCGTTTTGTGTGTGTTTGAAGGGACTTTAATTGAACTTGTTTGAAATTTCATTACATGGGCTGCTGTTGTTGCTGCGTGTGTATAGTAATAGTTAACTGTTTTGAATTTCATCCCCAATTTCGGGAGAAGTAGTGAATGTGTGAGAATTAGAAACAAATCCAATATCGTTAATGTTGGGGATTTGGAAGGTTGAGATGTGGGATCATAAGATCATTCCTTGTTCAATGTATCTTTCTAGTAATGTTGCAGATTATATAGTTTGCATTCTTGTTGTCACTGTAATCTTGCATACATTTGATATAGAAACAAATCTAATATCGTTAATGTTGGGGATTTGGAAGGTTGAGATGTGGGATGATAAGATCATTCCTTGTTCAATGTATCTTTCTAGTAATGTTGCAGATTATATAGTTTGCATTCTTGTTGTCACTGTAATCTTGCAGACATTTGAGGAGTTATCGATTCGTAAATGGCTGAAAGATGGCAATACAAGATGCCCGGAGACTGATCAATTGCTGGCTCATACTGTTCTCATCCCGAATCATTCAATCAAGAAGATGATTGTGAAGTGGTGTACGGCCAGCGAAGGCGACGTGCCAATAAGTAGTGCCCTTACTCGTGGTGAAGAATTCGGAGCAAACGCCACCATGGAGCATCTGCTGGAGCTGCTCGAAAGGCTTTCGTCCTCATCATCTTCGGATCAGATGACTGCTGTGAAAGAGCTCCGGCTGCTTACAGCTCGATTGCCCTCTGTCCGGTCTCTTCTTGGAGAGATCAAGGGTGGTGCTATCTCTCAACTCTTCAGTCCAGTCTTGATTGAGAGGTGCTATTCTGATGTTGAGTTGTGCAATGATGTGGTGGCGACGATCTTGAACATCTCCATTGATGACAGCAACAAGAGGAAGATTGTGGAAGGGAGCCCTTCAGCCATTTCTTTTCTGGCTGAGGCTTTGAGGAGTGAGAATATTGAAACGAGAGGCTTTGCCGCTGCTGCGATTTCTGCATTGTCAACCGTTGATTCAAACAAACGCGTAATAGGAGAATCGGGTGCTGTTAAGTCGTTGATAAAGCTGCTGGAAGAAGGGCATCCATTGGCCTTGAGAGATGTAGCTTGTGCTGTTTCAAACTTATGCACAATGGTTGAGAACAGGGAGAGAGCTCTCTCCGAAGGAGCAGTGGCTGCTATTATAGACAAGATCATGGCTCGTGTACTCGTCGATGAAATGCTGGAGATTCTTGCTCGGCTCTCCAGCCATCAGAGGGCCATCGAGGAGATGGAAGAACATGGGATGCTGTACTGCCTACTGTTCAGCATACTGAGAGAAGAAAGCAGCAGCGAACGCAGCAAGGAAAACAGTGTGGCCATCGTCTACACGATGTGCTTCAATGACCGAAGGAAGCTAGTGAAGATAAACGAAGTGGAGAGAGCACGCGAAACTCTGTTTCGCGTAGCCAGCACCGGAACTTCAAGGGCTAGAAGGAAAGCAAGTGGGCTTCTTGATAGGTTGAACAGATATGCTTTCCTTTTGCACACTGCTTAGAGGTTGAAGAATCTCCGAACACGCCGCGTATGTACAGAATTATGACATTTGCCATAGCCATAGGTGCTGATGCTCTTGCAAGAAACAGTACCCTGCATTTTGTTTGAGGTTATTAGCATAGTATTGATTACTCTGGTTTGACAGTGGTAGTGCCTCTGAACTTGGCAATAACAGCTTGATATTCGAAATGGTTGTTGATGTTGTTAATAGCTTCAAATCCTTCTTTCACTTGTTGAATCTTACTACTGTAGGTGAAGGAATAGGATGATAAACAGCTTAATACCTCTTGCTTTTTCACTTTTTTTCGAGGTTGTAAAAATCGCTAAGCCCTAGTCAGACGCTCGGGTGAGGTCTAGTGCCCAAACGGTTTAGATGGGGCTCCTAGGCATTTTTTAGGCGGAAGTTAATAATATTTATTAATAGATAAAAATTAAAATTATATAAATTGTGATTATTTTTTAAGAAAACATAAAAAATAGGCCACCTGAATCGATTATACGACACATAGTCTGCTTAGTCGATCACTTAAATCGGTGCCTAGCCGGATTAAGCGGCCTAGGCAGTTGACGCTGATTGCTCGCTAAACCGACTAGATACGAGGATTTGAAAGTATTCGGTTAGGCTAGGTACCGTCAAATGCTTAAATCTACAATTTTTTTTTAAATGAAAGTATTTGAAATTAATCAGTGTGGTTGATTTCTTATTTGAAGCAGGTTGGATATATAATACCTTTAAATTAATACATTTATTTTGATGTGTTTACGACCATGATGATACTCATCCATAACCACCTATTTATGCATGTATCTGGCTCAAACCTTGCCCTATATACACAGCGGCGGATCTATGTAGGGGCTAGAGGGCTCCAGCCCCCCCTAGCCCGATTTTTTTTTTTTGTTTTTGTAGTATCATGATCCCATTTTTTATGGTATAGCCCCCCCTGGTATAGAAGAAAAAATGGATGAAAATAAGGAAAAAAATGATATATAATGATTGAAGTTAAGGTTAAGGCGAAAAAAAAAAATTTCAGCCCCCCTCGGGAAAATTTTCTGGATCCGCCACTGTATATACACACTAATGGTTTGATTGTTTTTTGGAAATTAGAAGTTGATGATTGAAATGAATTTAGTACACATTTCAGTAAAGGGGGTGAAATTCTGCATGTCGAATGATTCGATGATTTTGAGGTTAGGTACTGCAAATTACTAAGCATGAACTTTAGATAAGGTTAATAAATTAATGACGCTTCTCTATATATACGTGCATGAATTTGTAGTTTTCTTCACTAAAAAAAAGAAGATGAAAGAAATTTGCATCAAATTCACTTTCATTTATTCAACTCTTATAATTACTCTCTTTGCACTTGAAGCTACTTCACTCCCATCACCAGGTTTGATACATTTTACTTTAATTTCTTCCATTTTTATTTTAGCTCACTTTTTCTTCCACTACATTATTACACTGGCGGATCTACAAGTAGTCCGAATTTTTTTTCGTTTTTATAGTATTTTGATATGTTTTTTTCTGGGAAAAAAAAAAAATCTTGAGCCGCTTTCGGAAAATTTTCTGAATCCGCCACTACATTATTATATACAATGTGAAGCAATTTAAGGCCTGATTTGCAGCTTGCAGCCTAAACTTCACTGCATTCCCCTACAAACCAATCGGGGGATGCACCGATGTCCACGAGAAGCTCGATGACTGGAACGGCTACCCTAAGTCCAGCTGCTGTCAACACGCGCTGGCCGTTTATGCTCATGCATTAGCCCTCAATGCAGTGAGGGACCCTTCAAATGCCATCTTCATCCCCCAAGCTCAATGGAGCGACTGCAGCGGCTCGTTCGGACTGCAGCCGAATGTGTCGGTCCGGACTTGCGGATTCGACGACTTCTACTTCGGAAGCAGCAAGTGCTCCACTCTTCATCTGTCAAGTATTGGTGAGAGTGTGGTGGAGAATTGCTCTCGCTTCGGGTCTGCCTCGTTCGACGTTGCATGTGGGAGTTGCATCTCTGCGATTTCGAGTGAAGCTGGGAATTTGCTGTCTGGTTTGAAAGTTAGGAGTGATGTTGAAGAAGCAGTGTGCCGTGTGGCTGTTGTTGTTGCGGTTATAGCGGGGACGATGAAGAATCGGACGGTTGGGGTTGGAGATGATGATGATGATGACGATTTGGATAGGTGCTTGCCTGCTTTGAGTGTTCCAGCAGGTAATGTCAATTTCAGTGTAAAATAAAATTATACCTATGTTAGATATGTTCTGATCGGGTGAACAACGATCGGTTCGGTCTGAAAATCGAACCGAATTGTTCAAACCAAACTTTTTTAAAATTCAAATTGAATCAAACCGGACCACTAATATTATATAAATCGAACAACACCAAATAGGCGGTTTCGATTTGATTTGATGGTTTTGATCAAATTAAATCAAATCGGCGGTTTCGATTTTAACCAAAATATTCTGCACGTTTTTATAAAATATTTAAATTAAAACATATATTTTAACGTATTAGATATTTTAGTTTAGGTTTAATTTAGATATTTAAGATAAAATAAAGATTTTATAATTTAATTTTATACTAATAGTTTCATTTGCTTTTGGCACAATAACCAAGACATGTGAGTGTAGAATGAGTTGAGTGGAATTAATATTTTATTGTTGAGCGTGAAAAAGTTGCATTTTTCAGAAACAAGACTATTAAAGACTATTAAAATGGAACGGAGGAAGTATGTTTTAATGTTTTTATATTTTAATTATATAAATATATATAATACATGTTCGATTCGGTTTTTAAAAAATCGAAGTCTTAAAACCGATAATTGAAAACTCTGAAAATCTAGACTAAACAGAAAATGAATACACTTAAAAACCAATCGAAATCGCCAATTCGGTTCGATTTTACTCACCCCTAACTCTGATCATTTTCTTCTCTCTGTTCTTATGCAGAGGCAGAGGAGAAGTACATCAAGCTCAAGGGTAATTAAGTTCAAAACTTCATTAAACTCTAGCTAAATTCACTAAAACCAAACGCTAATTCTTCAAGAACATTGTTCAGCTGGCCTAGCCGAAGCCTTCTTAGCAGTTTTTCTAGCAATTCTGGGCATTGCCGCGGTGATCATGCTGATCAAACGCGTTACGAAGAAGGGGAAGAAGGTGGAGGAGGAGAAAGAAGCCATGAACCAAGAACTCGCCCAGAAATGCTCCGGCCTCTACCGATTCTCCAAAGCCGAGATCGAAAACGCGATGAACTACACTGCGGAGAGGAAGTTCCTGGGCAGGGGCAGCGCCGGGCAGGTTTACAGAGGCAAACTCCCGAGCGGGCAGCCTGTGGCGATCAAGAAGCTGTTCAAAACCAATACATCGGACTCTTTCGTTCGAGAAATCGACGGATTATCGAGAGTTCGGCACCCGAATCTGGTGTGCTTGTTTGGATGCTGCATGGAGGATGGAGAGCAGTATTTGGTGTATGAGTATTGTCCTAATGGGAATCTTGCTGAGCTTCTCTTGAGTATGTTTCTTGAATCTGTGTTGGAGTTTGGATTGGATTGATGTGTTGATGGATTGGTTTTTTTTTTTTTGGGACAGGGAAAGACTATGTCCTAACATGGGATTTGAGGGTCAAGATTTTGAGGGACTGTGCAGCTGCTCTCAAATACCTGCATTATCATATCAGTGGCTGCATTGTCCATAGAGATATCAAGGTAGTTTTTTTTTTTTTTTTTTAAATAACCCGAAAAATAGTTTAATCATCGATTCAGGATCGAAAGATTAATTATCGATGCAAGATTTAAAAAGATCATAAAAATTATTAATCGAGGATCCGAAATATCATACAATTCTCAATTCATGACTTCAATTAGAGGTGGTCATCCGGAACCAGCCCGCCGGGTCACGGATCAAAACCGGAACACCACAAACGATTCCGAACCGTCCGTAATAGTTTCCTGGCGGGCCGGTTCAGGTTTTAGCATTTAACCGGAATTGGCAGTTCCGAACCGTCGAACCGTCAAAATTTTAAAATTTTTTTAAAAAAATTGAAAAACAGTTTTGATTTGGAACCGTTTGAACCGTTGAACCGACTGCAAATTTTAAAATTTTAAACCGGCTAATCAGAGTGTGCCACGTCACCCGAACCGAAAATCTCGGTTCAATCAATAATTTTTAAAATAATATTTTTACAAATAAAATTTAAAAATAGTTTTGAGCAAAGTTTCAAACCGAAACTGTAACCGTAACTACTTACCGTGGTGGGACGTTTAAGAATTAAGATTCCACATTTTTGGAACCAAAACGGTAGCCACCTCTACCCTCAATATCATTGCTTGATTGAGAATCGTTGAATCTCTCAGATTTTGAATCGATAAAATTATCTTTTGGTTCCTAATAACAATTCTCCCTTCTTCTTTTTTTTTGAGTTAAGTTTAATTAGATGATGAACATCACTTGGTGTTGCGCCCATGCAGTTGACAAACATTCTGCTGGCCCATGATTTGGTGGCCAAGCTGTCGGATTTCGGGCTGTCGAAAATGCTGGGAATAGAGGAGAGCACAGTGTTCACAGACGTGCGAGGAACCATAGGCTACATGGATCCAGAATACATGGTGAATGCGAAGCTGACGTGCGCGAGCGACATCTACAGCTTCGGCATTGTGACTCTGCAGCTCTTGTCGGGGCAGAGGGTGTTCGAGCTGGATCTGGATGCCAGGGACCAGCTGACCAGAAAGGCGAGAGATGTGAGCATGGGGTTGCGGCCGCTGTCGGATTTTAAGGATGCTCGAGTGGCGGAGGGGGACATCAACGATGTCGACTTCGAATCCATATTGCAAATTGCAGTGCTGTGTACGGCCACTTCCAGCACTGGCCGGCCCACCATTGATTTGATCTTGGATGAGATGGAGAGAGCTTTTAGGAACACTCAGGGAAGGAGTCGTCTACCAGCTTCATCATCTCCATCAAAATCCTTCGAAATGATTTATGCGTGATCTATATATTTAGGAAATAATGGGTTACCTTATTATAAAAAGTATTGAGTTTTAAATTGATGAATATTCCAATTTTTATTTTTATTTTTATTTTTTTTGGTGATAGAAATTCATTCTGTTGCATATTTATAAAAAAAGACTAGAGAGAGGAGAGACGATGATTAAATCCATAGAAATCTCCGAATAAAATTCTCCGGTGGTGAATGAGCAAAGTGATGCCACCCAACGAAATGCTGCTGCGTCCCATAAACCAGCGATTTCCTCATCTTCTCCAAATGATATTCTTTCCACCTTTTCTTTCTTCCCCTCATCGCCTTCCTTCGGGGTCCTTCATTCTGCTGTGGTGTGGAGGACCCGTATCCCACCCCCACCCCACTCCCCCACCCCTACCCCCACTCTTTCTCTCTATCTCTCTCTCTCTCGCCCGTGTGCGCTGCCGCGCATTTTATCAACAAGGGCGATTCCTATTCGAGAAAAGGGCTAGGTTTTGTGGGCTTGACTCATTTGATCGGAGGAGGAAAGATTGCTGTGTGTTTTTTTTTTAGGAGATTCAAGACAGGATTTTTTATGCTCCTTTTTTTTGTGTAAAGGAGCAACCTTTGCTTTTGCGAGCCAGTTCGTGAGGGTGTTGACGATATGAGTTGCTTCCCATGTTTTTCAAAAAGCGATCAAGACGATGAGGGGCAGAAGAGTGACATCCCCGTCGCCCGGCCTAAAGTCACCCCACCAACTACCCCTCACGGTATGATATCAATTTCTTTGTCTGTGTATGAGGTAGAGACATAGACAGAGAGAGATAGAGAGAGAGAGGATCTTCTACTTGCAAACATGAGACAATGCCTTTTTCATTTCCTGTCCAAAATGTTGTAAACAACAGATTTTGCTT
>JAPKLW010001098.1:106423-144344 GCA_026898455.1 Plectranthus barbatus
ATGCATGGTTATATGTTATTTTGCCATGGTAGGAGGGGAGCTTATAATGAGATTGATTTTGTGTGTTTCTTCTTTGTAGGAAAAAATAACAAACAAGATCCACTAGATGACATAAGAAATGCTGCTGAACTTGAAGACAACACGGTCAAATCTTTCACCTTCCGCGAAATCGCCACCGCCACCAAGAATTTCCGTCAAGAATGCCTGTTAGGTGAAGGGGGATTCGGGAAAGTATTCAAAGGGACACTTCAAGCAACCGGACAAGTACGAAACCATCAACATCTCATTCTTTCATTCTTTCTCTGTTTATATGTATATTTGATGATTCTTTTGTTTGTTTCATGTCCCAACAGACTGTTGCAGTTAGGCAACTGGAGAGGAACACTCAAGGCAATAACTTTGTGTTTGAGATATCCAACCTGAGCCTTCTTCGTCACCCGAATTTAGTGAAGATGGTTGGATACTGTGCAGAAGGAGAGCAAAGGTTTCTGGTGTACGAGTATCTCCCAACTGGTTCCTTGAAGAGCCATCTATTTGGTAATAACACTTTCCTCAAACGGTTTCGTGGTTGATTGTTTGTTTCTGTTGCTTACTTTCCTCCACTTGGGACAGACCTTCCTGCAGGGGAGAAGCCATTGGATTGGTCTCAAAGAATGAAGATTGCATTGGGTGTTGCCGAAGCCCTTGAGTACCTTCATGAGAAGGCGGATACCACAGTGATATACCGCGATCTGAGGTCCTCGAACATCCTGCTGACGGAGACCATGAACCCAAAACTCGCTGATTACGGGCTTGCTAACATCGTGCAGGGTGGGAATAAGATGCATATGTCTGTGATGACTGGTTTTAATGGATACTGTGCCCCGGAGTTTGAGAAAAATGGAGAGTTGACGGTGAAGTCGGATGTGTACAGCTTCGGTGTTGTGCTGCTGGAGCTCATCACGGGGCGTAAAGCCTTGGACACCTCGCTTCCGGTAGAGGAGCAAGGCTTAGTTAGCTGGGTAAGTAGTATATATATATGTGTGATCTAAAATGTAGAGGTGGCCAAATGGAACCGGATCCTCCCGAACCGGCCTGCCGGTTCACGGTTCGGAACCGGAACTGCTACCTGCAGTTCTGAACGGGAACCACTTTTGGGCGGACCAGTTCAGGTTCAACGAAAAATCGGAGTCGGCGGTTCCAAATCGTTGAGCTGCCAAGATTTTAAGTTAATTTTTTTTTTGAAAAACGTTGGTTCCAGTTCAGAACCGTTTGAACCGACGGCAAAATTTGAAATTTTAAACCAGCCAATCAGGGTGCGGCACGGCACGTCACCCCGAATCGGCGGTGCCAAACCGGAATCGGAATTGTTTTTCGGCAGACCGGTTTAGGTTCAATGAAAAACCGGAACAGGAACCGGCAATTTCGAATAGTTGAACTGCCAAAATTTTAAATTCAAAAAAATATTTAAAGTTTTTTTGAGTCAGAACCGTTTGAACGGACGGCAAAATTAAAAAAATTGAAATTTTAAACCGGCCAAGCAGAGCGTGCCACGTCACCCCGAATTGGTGGTGCCGAATCAGAACCAATGATTTCAGTTTTCGAACCAGAACCACTACAGTAACGGGGCCGGTTAAGATTGGAACCGTGGCCACCTCTACTAAAATGTATGGAATGAAACACCATCTGACTCTCTCTCTCTCTCTGTGTAGGCACAACCGCTTTTCAAGGATCCATCCAAGTATCCGGAAATGGCGGATCCACGCCTGAGAAAAGGATTTGCTGTGACGAGCTTGAATCAAGCTGTGGGAGTGGCGGCCATGTGTCTCATGGAGGAGCCGGTTGCTCGGCCGTTGATCAGCGACATCTCAGCTGCGCTTAGCTTCCTTGCAATGGCGCCTCCTCAAGCTCCGGTTCCTGATCTTGCTCCGATTCTCTCCAGATCCTCAACCGCACGCCAAGGTGCTGGTGATAAGGCTGCTCAGCAGCATCATGATTCTTCTTCCGATAGCGAGGAGGAAGAAGAAGACGAACGTGGTCAGAATCAACCGGAACAGAATGACTATAGTTCCGATGAGTATACCGAAAGCTCATCGGAGGAGGAGGAGATTCAGAAGAAGACGAGCTCGAAACCGGTTAAAGGCTCGAGCTCGAAGAGCGCGAGTGTGAAGAAGCCGGTGAAGATCCAGAGCCGGTCTGATTCGAGAAGCCATAACAAGAAGCAATCCACGAAGAGTCAAAGCCGGCCGGAAACAAGAAGCAAAGCGAAGGCTCAAACTCCGTCGGATTCATCATCATCGGAGGACGAACTCCCTCCACCTCGACAACAACTGCCTCAACCTCATGATGAAGATGAGAGTTCGAGCAGTGATGACGAGATCTTGGATGGTTGTAATAATACACGTAAAGACCACGAAGCCCTAGAGTCTAGTCGGAGCAGCAGCGAGGAGGAGGAGGAGGAATGATGAAAGGACTGGTAGAAATGGGGTTTTTTTTCTTTTAGAGTTTTGAAACGACGTCGTGGGATTTTGCTGAGAAACTGCAGGAAACTTACTCAGTGTATGGAGGAGATGATCATGATGGCTTCACTTGATCGATCAAACTCTTTTGATGTCTACACGCCTTGTTTCTTTTTGGTTTGATTAATTTTTACAACTTTTTTGTAGGCATTTTTTTCAAGTAAAATTACCATTATTTTGATTCCATGATGATGTGAATCATGAATTTTACAGTACTACTTTAAGGCAGCTGTTTGTAAAGACAGTTTGGAATAGTGAAATAAATGTTGGAGCTTCATTTGTATATTTATTTCATTTATAATATACAGTAACAATATATGTCTTCAATTAGCAACACATTTATACTAGCTATATAGCTAGAAATAATTTTTTTTATAATAATTGAAAAGTGCAGAAGGAAAAAGAAAAAAAATACAATTCCATAGAAGAAGTAGAAATATTTCTATGAGATGGCAAAAACTTGCGTTAGGCAGGCCTAAACGGTTTAGGCCGGTTTTATCCTATCCAGATGGATTGATCCATCCCAAATAGGGTTTATTAATCCCAATTAGGGTATATTATATGGGTTTGGGCTTGGATTAATGGATAAAACCCGCCTAAATCGTTTAAGTCTGCCTAACCCAAGACCATCCCCTATGAGATTAGTCCTGAAAAGAAGAATAAAAAGAATTTAGTAAAGATAATGGAATTATAAAGAAGATAGAAATGATAATTTAATAAAAGACAAAAACTAGCATTAGACATGCTTAAATGGTTTATGCGGGTTTTATCCATACCCACCCATCCCAATTAAAGGATATTAAATGGATTTGGGTTGAGTTAATCAATAAAACCCGCCTAAAACATTTAGGTCGCCTAACCTTAGAACTTCCCTTTAATAATACCTTTTCCAAAGATGGCATGAAACATTCGCAAATGTGGATCAACTGGAACCCCAAGTGCTTGATACCTTTCATCATACACTGTGAACCTACACAAAAAACAATATTTTTTTCTTCAAAACAAATTAATTAATTTCTAATTAAACATATACTACTATTAAAGTAATTAATGGTAGATTTTGGTTTTAAATCGAAATTGGGTTTTTACCCGGCCACCCAACAATTCCTCATATCATCGTTGTCGTCATCATCTTTGCAAACCTTTTTTTTCTGCCAATATAATTTAAAAATGAATAATAAATTCTCTGTATAAAATGTTATATATAAATATAAGGAATTACTACATACCTTGAGTATTGGTCCTTGAAGATTGATGCCCGCCCCTCTAGAAATTAAAATTAGTGAAAATATAGTATGTTAATTAATTTATGAACAAATTAATTGACAAAACTCAATATATATAAATTATACTACCTCCGTCCCATAACAATTGTCTTGTTTGGAAATGACACACATACCAATGCGAGTAGAGATAGAGGAAATCAGTATTTTAATAGTGAGTGTGTATAAACTTTCCATTTTAGGAAAGAAGACAATTGTTTGGGACAGAGGAAAAAGGAAAACAAGACAATTATTTTGGGACGGAGGGAGTAATATATATTACCTACTAGTATAGCCATAACCATGTTGAGCTTGAAAACCACCCGGATTCCCAAATGGTGGTTGTGGTTGTGGCTGTGGCTGTAAAAACAAATAAATAAATATAAATTTAATCACATAATGATAATATATATATATATATATATATATATATATAATAGATAGTGAAATGAATAGAAGTTTAGTACATATGATATTAGAAATGATGATGGTATAAGTTGTGGTTGTGGGTCTGGGCTTTGTTCAGCTGTGAGCAACGCCAAGAAAGAGGTTTTTTCTTCTTCAATATCCACATCTACACCCCTGCATGCATGCATATCCATTTGCCATTACATAATCATTAATCATTAAATAATGGAGTAATCAGTAATTAAGTGTTGTCGTAATTGTAATTTGTAGGTAGTCTGCCTTAATTAATTACCTTAAGGGACTTGGTTTCTCTTTTCCCACCTCCATTATTACTGACTTCTCAGCTGATTCTCCCTCCATCTCTACCTTTTTCATATTTCAATTCATACATGCATTAATTCATTTTTCATCAAAATCAAACTCATTCTATCCTAATATTCCTACCAAACATAACTAATATTTATACATTCTAATTCTTATGCAATTAATAAGAAAACGCAACATATAAAAAAATGGAAATCTATAATCTATATTATGATATATGTAAATTAATAAATTAAAAACATATCTTCATGATTGGATCCCCAATCCATCTTCCAAGTTGCATTTTAATTCATCTCAAATACATTAAAAAAAACATGGCAATAACATTTATAAGCATTTAATAATTCAATAATACCTCAAACTTAAATTCTAACTGCTCCAAAAGTCTTCAGAGCTGCAAATGATAACCAAGTTAGAAAAAATTGAAGAAAAAAAAATCAACAATAATAAAGATATGACTTGAAATCCACTTACATTTGTTTATTGTTATTTTTTTTTTCTTATGTAACGAGTCGAGTCGAGTAATACTTTTATAGAGAGGACTGCACAAAAGAGTTTTTCGACACATAGCATAGCATTTCTTGCTCTCATTTTATAAAGATGATGATTGAATATTTATGGTAGATAAAGATTTAAATAATAATATTTACTATTCTCTTTTTTTGGACTTAATTTTATGTGATCTGTTTTGAATAATGAGTATTTATTGTCAAAGTACGTTAAATTAAATGTTGGTTTTCAAATTCAAATGACCAAATTACAAATTTGAAGAGGTAGTAATAATGTTACTTGCCTTGTTTATACCAAGGCAAACCATCCAATAAAAATTTTGGGGTCGGTTATGGTTAGCGTAACTTTTTTTCCAACGGCTTCATCCTTATCCACTTGTTCGGGTCAGCATTGGATCCAACCCTAGAATTGCTTTGGACTCCAACCCGAGGTTGGTCTGTGCGCTGGAGCAGATTCTGATTTGGTTCTTGGGTTGCGTCTAGTTGGGCTTCACCCGATCCGATACGTAAGTGTGAGTCGGTTTCGTTTCGTTCGGTTTGAACCGCTTGGACCCTAACTTCAAGTCTCAACCTATATCATTCATTAGGGGTGTTCATGGTTTGACCGAAACAGGTCAAACTGGCCAAACCGGATTAATTTGGCCGGTTTGAAATTTAATTTTCAAACTAGTGGTTTGAAAATTTTGAAACCAATTAAATTTGGTTTGGTTACGGTTTGGAGACTCAAACCGGTCATATTGGCCAGACCGGCCGTATATATATGTATATATATATATATTAAATTTATTATAATTAATTAATATCATTTGTATTTCATTTGTTAAGTTTCTAATTTTTTCATACAATTAACCCATATTTAAATTTATTGACCAACATACTCTAGTTTTAGTTTTAACTTTTTTTTTATTATCAAAAATCAATTAATGAGTAGTAACATTAAATATTATTATTTTATATAATCTCTTTAAGAAAAATTAAGTATGAACATTATTATTAAATTTTACACTTCTTTTCGATTTTACATTAAATTATAAATATAAGATTTTTTAAATTAAAATTATATTATTATAATATAATAAATAATAGAAATCAATTAATTCGTATTTAGGCCTTAGTTTTCTACAAATTATAGTAAATTATTGAAAGTCGAAATATATTACATTTCAAACCGTCAAACCGGCTGAACCAAACCGTTTTATACGGTTAACGGTTTGGCCGGTTTGGTTTGAGAAATTTTCAAAACGTACCTATTAGTTTGACCGAAAATTTTCTTCCAAACCGGACTGCGAACACCCCTATCATTCAATATAGATTTTAAACTTAGAAAAATGAAGAATTATTAGTGTAAACTTGATTTAGTAATTACTCCCTCCGTCCCTTATAAGTAGTCCCTTTTCTTTTCGGCATGGAGATTAAGAGTTGTGAGTGTAGTGGAATTAATATTTTATTGGTGAGTGTGAAAAAATTTGCCATTTTAGGAAAGTGAGACTAATTTATGGGACAAACAAAAATGGAAAGTGGGACTACTTCAACGGGACGGAGGGAGTACTATTCTATTTTATGATTTATGGTATTCTTATGGCGGTCTTCCTTGAGAATTCATTCATAAATTATACTCCCTCTGTCCCACCTCAATTGTCCCACTTTCCTTTTTCGTCCGTCCCACCTCAATTGTCCCATTACTTAAAAAGGCAACTTTTTCACACTCAACAATAAAATATTAATTCCACTCAACTTACTTTACACTCACACTCCTTGGTTATTGTGCCCAAAGTCACCGGGACAATTAAGCCGGGACGGAGGGAGTATATTGAATTTTATAATCAAGTTTTCAAAATATAAAAATATATATACATGATTTTTGTTAGTCTTTGATTTTATAAATTTTTGAATATGGTTTAGAATGATTGTTTTGTTATAATATGATGACCCAATTTCCCCTTTTTCTTGAATTTCCATCTCATGACATCTGCGATAGTCAAAATCAGCAAAGTCTGAAGAAAAATTGCAAATAGGAAAAGTTTGAAGGTGACGATGAGAACATGGCAACCTTAATTGTCTCTGGATGAAATTTTTAATTAAAATTGGGAGTAGAGAGAGAAAGAGAGCGCAAGAGTCGGAGAGAGCACGATCCATCGATATATATCATATTCATATATGTATGTATATGTATGAATGAGAAATCCGCCCACTCTTCTCTCACTCGCAATTGACTCCGCTGTCCTTAATCTCTCTCGAATCTCCGATCTTTCCTTCATCCCGGAACACATTCTTCTTGAGCTCTTCGCGGTATGTATCAATTCCGAGTGTTTGATCTAATATGCGCTTATGTGTGTGAAGAATAATAGTGATTTACGCTCTTTTTTTTGGGGGGAATTCATAGTGTTTGTTTTGGGTTTTGAATCTTGGGAATTCCTTTTTTTTGCATTCTCTGTTTGTGTGTGTGAATCAGTGAATGCGAGTTTCAGGCTGTGTTCGTTTGAATTTGGATCTAGGGATGTTTTAGGGCATTTTTCATGAATCATTTTATCATCCGTGATTAGAAAGAAATGTTGATTTGCAATTGTATTATTTGAGCATTCAATTTCCGATTGATAGAGGACTTTAGGAGCTGGAAAACTGAATGAGAAGATTCTGAAGCTGTTCATAGCAACTGGGAAAGAAGAAATCCTTTCTGTGATTGAATCACTTAATATCCGGCAAAATCTTGTTCCTGTGCTTCCCACTAGTAAGTTTTCTCGTCAATGAACTCTCTTTCTCTCTCTAGAGTTCAACTGGTCCATATAGTTATTTCCTAATTCTTGGCAGGATGCTCTGAGAGATTTTGATGCTGTTTGGCTTGTGAAGCTGTATATAAAAGCTGAAAGTAGTAACCTTTCTTGCTAGTTTTACTCGAACTAGAATTCTGAAACAATGTCTCAGGTTGCGGTAAAAAATGATGAGGTTGACATTGTCATTGGAGCTCTTCAGTCTGATCTTACATCTTTCATGGAAGCATGGAGACCATTCTTTTCCCATTTCCACGTAATAATCGTCCAGGATCCCGACCTAAAAGGGGAACTTAAGATCCCCGATGGATTCAATCTGCATGTATATACAAAGTCCGACATAGATAAATTTGTTGGTTCGTCAAAAACTGGTGTTTCCTTTTCAGGCTATGCTTGCCGGTACTTTGGCTATCTTTTGTCGCGTAAAAGATATATTATATCAGTCGATGATGACTGTGTCCCGGCTAAAAACAGCAAAGGGGAGTTGATTGATCCTGTATCCCAGCATTTAATCAATCTCTCAACCCCAGCTACTCCTTTTTTCTTTAACACTCTCTATGATCCTTACTGTGAAGGGTCTGATTTTGTCCGGGGATACCCTTTTAGCCTGCGTAGTGGAGTAGAATGCGGCCTTTCATGTGGACTGTGGCTTAATTTGGCTGACTTTGATGCGCCTACACAGGCCCTGAAGCCATCGCTGAGGAATACCACGTACGTTGATGCAGTTCTTACAGTTCCAGCTAGGGCTATGCTACCTGTGAGTGGGATCAACATTGCTTTCAACACTGAGTTGGTCGGACCTGCACTGACACCGGCGTTCAGGCTGGCGAAGGAAGGGAATCTGAGGTGGGAGACAGTTGAAGATATATGGAGTGGGATGTGTGTTAAGGTTATCTGCGATCACCTGAGGGTCGGCGTGAAGACTGGGCTCCCGTATGTGTGGAGGCAGGAGAGAGGCAATGCCATAGAGAGTTTGAAGAAGGAGTGGGAAGGCGTGAAGCTTATGGAAGAAGTTGTTCCGTTCTTTCAATCCCTGCGGCTGTCTGAAACGTCTGTGACAACGGAGGACTGTGTGGTGGAGATTGCTGCTGCGGTGAAGGAGCGGTTGGGGCGAGTGAGTCCTGTGTTTGCTGGTGCAGCTGATAATATGGTTGAGTGGGTCAAGCTGTGGAAACGAGTTCGAGCTCAGTAGATTGGGGGTGCCTGTCTCTACTGCTTTTTTCAGTTTATGTTTCTTTTGATTACTCTTTAATCAACTTTGATATAGAGGTGTTTGGAATAATGATGTTACTTTAACTCTATACTTTTCTTTCTGTAGTTGGAAGTTGGTTTTAAATTAATTTTACATTAATTTAAACGCAAAACTCCTACATGTCCTTTTGAAAGCTCGAATTCATAACCTTTACTTTCACCATTGCATCCTTGAACAAGGGACTGAAGTTGTTTTTTTTTGGGTAATTTTGATTGATGCGGTTGTTTTTTTTTTGGTTGTCTGAAAAACTTGCAAAGAAACATAACACAAGATTTCATTACCAAATCAGTTGTCTGCAGCTAAACAAAATCCTATGATTTTGCAATGTTACAAAATGTAAAAAGACAATGGAGATCATCCTCCCTCTATTTCACTTATGCCGATGTGAACAACCAAAGCAGTGCCTAAAAGAAAAGGAGCTGCTGGATGGAAGGCGTGAAGACGAAGAAGAAGAAGAAGAAGAAGTAGTTTGAGGCCTGGGATTGGGATTGGGAGCTTGTCGTGGAAAATGCTTATAAAATGCTTCCACTGCACCTGTCACACCATCCTCCTTTTCCATTGCTCTTGCAAGCTCTACTGCTCGCTCTTTTACCTGTGTTTTCATATACCATAATACATCATAAATTAATTACCACAGAAGTTTTCTACTCGGACACCCTTTATGGCTAATAAAAAGACTGACACTTGTCCATTATCGGGGTGTAGTGGTGAAAACACTTAAATGAAATGACTGACACACTAACCTCGGGGTCTAGCATGAACCGAATTGCATTAACCAATTTATCCAAGGAAAATTCGCCAACGGGGATCGGCTGAGGACCTACTCCTCTAGCATGTACCTTCTCTCCCCAAAACGGCTGGTCCCCGAAGAATGGTATTACTGTCGTTGGGCACTAGGAGGCCACATGATAATCAGAAACAATTATCGCCTAAATGCATCAATTTATGAGTACTGTTGAAAAAAAAGAAAGAAAAGAGCTTACTGCAGCTTTAAGACCAGCAGCAGTTGTTCCAGCACCTCCATGATGAACCTTTTCACGAATGCCACAAAGTTAAGAAAATGTTCGGTACGTGCACCAAAAATAGTTGGTAAGGCTAGAGTGCTGCGTCAAATTCAAATTTACTTACTACGGCTGCACATCGAGGAAACAACCAGTCGTGTGGGCAGTTATCCAGTGAGAAGACGAAGTCTTTGGGCTCTGTCACTGAGGGAAAAAAAATGTATTATTAGATGAGATGAAAGCAGATGGAAACAGAAACATGGTGTTCTATTTTGTTTCTTTATATGGTACAAAACATACATTCTCCCAAGCCACCCCAGCCTTTGTTAATGATGCCGCGCTGTTTGGTAATTTCAAGAGCTCGAACAATTATCTGAGTCATTTTCTCAGGCTCTTCGACAGGCTAGCAGAAAAAGACCAACAAATGAAGTTTCTGTATAATTCTATAAAGATGTTTGCAATAGCAAAAATTACTTATGAATTATGATCACCAACTGATGTAGCCTAGATAGGGGTTATAGCATGCTTATTGAACTTTTGTTCCGTTTAACATGGACTTAGCATTGATTACTAAACTAAGAGCATTGCTTTTTTCTGGTATGAATCATGCCTTGTAATACTAGGGAGGCCACTGAAAATTATTGACCATCGTGAATATAGGCTAAGAATACTTACAAGACTTCCAAATCCAATGTAAATAGGCTTTGCTCCATTGTTCAGCCAATTCACAAGTGAATCTGGCGGTACATAATTTGAAGCAAGGTCGAGGAAACAAAACCCCACCACATCAATCTTTGGTCCCCAATCTGCAGCCTCATATGATGAGCACAACATACACATAATCAGCACTTCTTGCAGAGTAGATATAAAGCACCCAACATACCATGGTGATTGTGGAAGAGTTGAGGCTATAAATAACGCTATCAATTCAAAATAATTGTCAAGGAGGAACAGGGAAAGAGAGAACTTGCCTTTTGGCTTAGGAACAAGGTGGGGACTCCAGATATATGCATAAGGAATGTCGGGAGGAGAACTAGACGAATTGCTTAGATATGTAATGGGCCTTAATTTTAGTTCTTTCTTCCTGAACTCATTTATCATATCCCGGATTCCTAGCCAGATTAGTCCATCAACAATTTGATATGATAACTGCAATAATAACAGCTAATTAGTTTTAAAAGTTGTGCCGGATCGGTGTGAGTAAGTTTTATGGTCTGCTCACTTTATATGCAACCGGTTGCTTAACACGAGAAAGAGGATGTGGAAATTCACTTGTGGGTCTGCATGATACAGTTGACAATATATCATATCAAGAAAAACAGTGGAAATAAAAAGAATGCATGATATTCTCACGTCCATGGCATAGTAAAAATTATGTGCAGCGGTATGCCCAGTGCCTCAGCAACATGTGTATGACCTGAACAAGAAGTAGAACACGTAATCAGACTATATTATTGAAAGAGATTGGACTTCTGATCAGCATTTTTCCACTCAACCACCCCAGCCCCAAAAGAACAAATAAAGTGATCTTCCCCTGCAGTAAGATTTGATAACTGTTCATTGCAAATATGGATGAAAATCCATGTTGGAAGCCATTCAAGGTTCAGTGACATGTGGGGATCAACAAGCAGCACAATTCAGAGGGTGCACTAATTATATCAGATTGGTGCATCTCCATACAGTAGCATTATTCACTCAAGAACATGCATAGGATTTTAATCAGATGAAGATGAATGAATACGCCAACTTTAGCTGACTTATCGAATAGATGCATGGTTATAACAAAAAAATAAAAAGATTTAGCATTGTAGCCTAGTGGTATTCCTTTTCTTTGAAAGGAAG
Source organism: Plectranthus barbatus (assembly GCA_026898455.1). Classification (NCBI taxonomy): domain Eukaryota; kingdom Viridiplantae; phylum Streptophyta; class Magnoliopsida; order Lamiales; family Lamiaceae; genus Plectranthus; species Plectranthus barbatus. The sequence goes on from JAPKLW010001098.1 coordinate 118,288, forward strand.
AGATATCAATTATGAATCTTAATTTCTCCCATCCCACACTCAACAAAAAAAAAATGAAATTCCACTCTCAAGAGATTATTGAATTACCAAGCATACAAAGGAAAAGGAGCTGAGAAGGAAAATATAAAGATAATGGCAGCTATGACTTCTGAAAAAGAATGTTTAAGTTAACAAGCATGGCCAGCATCTTTTGTGTCCAGGCAAGAAAGAAGAGAATAAACTAAACCAAATGGAAATGGATATCTTACCATATGCAGGAGGGTTGGCAATTATTGCATCTGCCTTGAATGAAACTTTTGTATCAGGATCAGGCGCCTTACATGCTTGATGCAGGGAGAAAATAATATCTTTTATTTGGCTTCGTTGAATATGTATTTCTGAAGGTCCAGATGGCAAGAAGCCTTTATTCTTGACCATGTCTGCCAAAATGAATATTACATGGAATTAGATGATAAAAAACACATCATAAACAATTCGGAGATGAACCAAACACAGAGGCAAGCTACTCTCTCATCTAGTCATCTGTAGCAAAAATCTAGTCATAACTTTCTCAGCAGCTAAGATATCTTACAGAAGATCCAGAGACCAAACAGGAAATTCCATAAATAATCCCTTTGCAAGTCATCTACCTTTGGTATAACATCCACCGGAAGTGAAAATGACAATTACATGGACCAGTATTTGGTAGAACTAGTTTTTTTAGTCCGATTCTGATAAACTTAACTCTTTCTAGCTACATAGAATAATCATGAGCTCTGAAGTCAATGTTAATTCATCACTAACATAAAGTGAACTTCTTGAACTTTGAGGCACTACCTTAGATGTAATAAAGCATTCATTTGTGGTAAAAATTAACTTTCATTTTTAATCTCTCAGCATTTCCTATCCACAATCAGGCGGCCAAGCCACGAAGGGACATTAGACAATTTTAATCTCTCAGCAATTTTACCAATAAAGAATGCTTGTCGACTTTATTTATGGCTTAAACACCTTTTCTCAGCAATCACATTCACATCTTTAGATTGTCCACTAATAACTGTTCTCAATATTTGGCTCAGTCTCTTTCAGCATTCTACAAGCCCAGTAACAATTCTGCTGCAAAGAAGAAGACTCAGAGTATTTCTAGTTTTATATACTCAGCTAAGCCTAGAAAGCACCAAATTTCAAGTTCCTTCCTTCTTTAACTTTGAATTAAGTGACGAACCATAAACAACAAAACATGTAAGAATATCTGAATTATGAGCTGAATTCGAGGGATTTAGACTATAAAATATTTAGAGATCCACCAGCTATTCTTCATACAAACTGCTCCACAAACATTTAGCAGCGAAGGAGCACCTTAGCCACCAGCACCAATAACTTAAAAATAAGATATTGTGGAATAAATAGGAGAAATATGAATATATTTTTCTGAAGAACTCACAAGCAGCGAGGACTTTGGGGTCTCCACCAAGAGGGAAAAATTCCAAACCAGAAGTCAACACAAATTCCTTGAAATTTGAGTGAGTGGCAAGTCTTACCCTATGACCATCTGCCTGCCAAAACATTCCAGCATCAATTGTTGAAAGGCTACTTATACACGAACAAAAATGGAGTTAAAATAGATTATATCAAGGAATTATGAGAACATAGCGGCAATCATAGCCAAAAAAGATTGTCTCCGTGTAATGGAGGCTCAAAGTAGCAAAGTTCTGAAAACAAATGTTCAAAAGCAAAAGGAAGAATGAACATGCTGATGCGATTCAGAAAATTCAGGAAGAAAGACAGGGTATTTGAAAATGAAGTATAAGCTAGAAGAATGGTTGGGGTGACAACTCAAGGCAGTGATGGTGCTGCATGAGGAAAAGCATTTTGGAGCAAGCATATTAAGACAAAGTTTTTGAAACACCTGTAAACGTTTTCCAATTGCAACAAATGGCTGCACATCTCCCCTTGTTCCAACAATCAGCATTACAATTTGAAGTGGAGGCAACAACGTAGCATCTTCACTCTCTGTTTCATCTTCATCTCCACAATATACCGCTCCATTGCCAAAATCAAGTGGCTGATCACCAATATCTCCAGGAACATCGAGTTTTACAGTTCCATCGTTTTGAATGGTGGCCAATCGATTCAACATTTTAAGCTGCCAAAATGTTTTTGCTACTTCTGTGATACACAGTTTTTCCGAAAATTGTCGGGGGAAATTATATTTGCAGAAAGTAGGAAAAAATTTCCCTCTGATATTACAAATGGGAAGAGGAAATGAGTTGCTCACACAAGCTTGAATTTATAAATGATGGAAACAACTCTGGATTAAGCATAAAAAGTACCTGGTGTAGCCAACCAAGGTTTCTCAGTGAAAAGCAAAACTTCAGAGACTAAATTCTTACAGACAATTACTGAAACCCAAATAAATATATGAAGCATAACACAAAATTTTCTCTCAATACAAGTTATATTTGGATGATACCAACTTTTACAGTGTTCAGGTGGAAAAGTTTCACTTTTTGAATCTTTGAGAGACTCTTAATACATTAAAGGATTTACACAAAGAACATGCCGCAAATGACATTTCAGTTTTATATATTGACTTACCTGACTGATTCTAGTTATAAAACTATGTTTTTTATAGAATGATTGTCATGATCATTCTAGCTTCTTTGGTATAATTTAGGAACAAAATAATAGAGGATGATGAAAAAAAGTACTGGAAATGGACATCATAGTGCAACCAACCTTTTTCTTCAGTGGGATTTTCTTATCGAATAACTGTTTTGCCAACATTATAGTAGATCGGTCTCGATTCTTTTTCCCAATCCTATTAAGCTGGCTGGATGTAGAATCTGGGTGCTGTACTATTGACTTCTCCATCTCCAAATTCCTGTCTACAAAGATTCCAGTCAACAGATATGGATCCTCACATCTCTCAAGTATGATTCAGGAAAAAGTGTCAAAACACAGGAAATCGTGGATTTGTAAACTCTATGATCCAATATTTCATACATGGTAAAAAGAGTGCCAGCTCCAAATTCAAAGACACTGCCTGTCCGTCAAAATTGATCCCGTTGAGAGATCACCAACATAAAAATCATTTTACCCAACCACTTCATCCAATCATACCTTCATCTCTCTTACCATTCGAGGCCTAAAACCAACCAATGATGATAGTTATCTACCTCCATATTTTTTACACTGAAACTACTAATAGGATAGACGAATTAAATTACCCCTCACTTACAATGTCAATCTTTAAAAGAGTCCTTTAAGCTATTATTGAGCTTATTCATAATGTTAGTCTTCATCTAATTTAATGACATTAAAAACTACCAAAAGGAAAGACCTAAATAAATAGCAGCCTATAGGTTTATGATCAGCAAATATAAGAAATAGGGAACTCTTTTAAGTCGGTAGGAAAAAAGTCTGCAATTCGAAGATTTGACTGCATAGTTTATCAACATCTTCAAAAGTGAGGCCGGATCGCTAAACCCTATATCAACCCCCAAATTCAAAGCCTACTATCAAACAAAAGCATTTTATGAAATGATTAAGAAATATGCTCTTAAAAAACTAGTGAATCTGCATACGCTCTAGAATTACTTCGTTTTACAATCTATATTCATACATTATCCAAAAAAGTCCACCAATTCACAAAAAGTAGCTAGCATGAATGCATGATCACATAAAATCAACAGGCATTGAATTGTACCATAAGCTTTAACAACTTGTACCTCCCAACTGAAAAATCCCTACACAAATTCACCACTAATCTTCTTCCCTGAAACAATGAATATCTCTTACCTGAAGAAGGATCATCATGTGAAATCGCATTACTACCCTCACCCTTCTTCAATTCATCAATGCAGTTCCTCCCGCCTCCACTTTCTGTCTCTATCTCCACCTCAAAATCGACTGGAACCTCAGGCATCACGATAAACAACAAAAGCGACCGGGCAGCCCGTCACTTTTCCCTTCCTTCACTCGAAACAGATGATGATGCCTTCATGCATGCAAAATAAGCAGTTTTGGTGTCTAATAAAGTAGAAAAAGGACGAGGTGGCCGGATCCAGAAACCAGGTATTCAATTCCTTGTTCCTTTTTATTTGGTTTAAACAATTGTTTGATGATGAACAACGGCTGAAGCTGTGAAGCAAGTTTGATTCTGATTCTCGTGCACCTTTTTCGTTGGTTGCTGAAGAAAGTCGATGGCTTTGGATTTAGGCCACCTGCTGTACCAATTTTTGTGCAGGCGGTGGAGTTTGGAATTAATTCATTATTATTATTTTGATTTAATAATATTATTATGGATGTAAATAATTAATAATATTACTATGTAACTGATATAAATTCAGCTGCTCTCTTATTAAATTATATATAAATTATTAGTAGTTTAGTACCTACTACTACTACCAAGTACCAACTATATTTGTATACATTTATATAAGAAATTGACAACCTTTAATTTGAAAACTCATGCATGCGTTTACAAATTAAAGTTAATCTTGTTCAAGAATTGGGCCATACTTATATGGATATGTATACATTAATTTCTTTGAATTCAATAGCCCATATACCTCCTTTGCAAAACCAAGGCCCAATCTGCTTCTCTAGCCTTTCTATTCTACCTCTCATTATTCCCAACTCTAACATCTGTTAGGTTTGATTTACGTGGATAAACGGAGCTCTCAAAATGGTTAGTATAAATGATAAATAACTATAAAATATGAACAAATAGAATTCGTAAAAGCGTAATTAAATGTCAGTTCGATCACGATAAAACATAGAACAACGATAATGTGAAATAAGAAATAAATGAACGCGTAATTTAGAGAATAGTAGCAATTTAGTGTCTAGAGTTTTTGTATAGCTAAAGAGAGCAAAAAGCTGTGCTAAAAATGAGAAGGGTTTCCCTTTTTATAGACGGCAAGGAGGGGACTCGGATACATAATTGAACCCTAATTAACCATAGGGTAATTTATAGGGCCACCGAGAATCTCCAGTCGAGTTGGTTAGCGTTGGTAACGGCCCTGCGCCGCCGAACTCTTCTGCATGATGTGGTTTATCATCGATGATGACCCGCCAGAAAGGTCATCATCGACCTGATAATGGAGTCGGTGACGACGTCAATGGCACTGACCTCAGGACTTGCCTGCGTGAGTTGATTGAGTACGGGCCATTGCGTTTTAGGTTAGTTGGACCTTCGAGATAATGTTTGGATTTTGGCCAATAGAACGTGTTCTTCACAATATTAATATTTCATAAAATTGAAATATTAATCTTCAAAATGTTAGCCTTTTTTTTACTTAAAGTCGGGCGATTGGCCAAAGATATCTCAACCAAATTGAATTGAAGCTTATATTTTGATTTAATTTAGGTTTTGAACAAGCTATTGTTATTATATTTCTGAACAACAATTCAATTTTGCTCATCTTATACAATACATTGTTTGTATTCACATTCTACTTATTTAAACAATATCAAAACTACATAAATACCCTCTGAAATATAATTTAAAAAAACAAACAAAGAAGTTTCAAATTGCCAAACTTGGATTTGAAAAGATAATTTTCGGACGAACCTAAATTGCATTCGGAAAATCAATTTTCAATACATCAGTTCAAATAAGATACCTTTCTTGTTTATGAAAATTAAGCTATCCCGACTTCCTTTTTCGTTTATTCTGTTATATTTCTTAAAACGAAAAATTAATACAAATTCACTAATAAATTTCTCTTATCTTTATGTTCTTTGTTATTGTACCAAATCAAACGAGATTAATATGGCGGAATTAACGAGTATGATGCTATTAATATGAACTTGAGCATGGGTTAGTGATATGTTAGGATTTCTATAGTTATAACTTAATTGAGTCAACATCCCTGATAATCAAAGTAGAAGAAGAATTGACAGTTTTGCAGAACTAGTCACTTAGCCAAAATGTATATTGATAAGGCACCAATTAACCTATTTTTTTTTTTTTTTAAGAACTAGTATCTCGGTAGTAAAATTAAGTTGATAGTCAATTGAGAGACCAGCCTAGAAAGATAGTTACAAATAAGACATCAGTTCTATAGTCTGAACAAACTGGCTACTATGAAATATAAGATTTAGGATTCAAATCAGAATCAGCTAGCTAAACTTTATATCTTATATGATACAATTATTGCCAAAAGCAGAGAAAACTCCCCATAATTGGAAGAACTACAACAATAACGTGTATTCAAAGGCCTTAGACAAATAAATTTAGTGATTTATATTTGACATTAACAAAAAATGGACGTATGATCAGTTGATATCTGAATCAATATAAATCCTTTGTCCGGCTTAGTTTATGTTTTGTTTATTTCAATTATCATGCATCTAAGTTTGAAACTCAACTAATATTAATTGTTAATTATAACTTAATTTATCTTATTTTATAACAGCTTGATTAAAATATTTTTTTCTAAAAACTGTAGCTGTATTCGGGCCTAAATAGTTATACAACTCATATGCTTTTTCGCTTTTTTGATTATCGGCTAATTATGATTCGGGAATCCACATGATATTTATTTTAAAATTAAAATGAATTTATAAAGGGTAATAGTTATTGAATGCGTAACGTGTAAAATAGAAAATGTAAGGAAATTGTGATGTTAATTACCGATTATAGATAGTAGAAATTTAAAATCAGCGAAAAAAAATGCTCTAAAAAATAAGAAACGGAAACTTAAAAAGTTGAAAAATCCGACTTTAAATGGCGGCCCGAATATATAACGAAAGGCGCATTATCGGTAGCAGAGATCTCCAGACTCACTCTCAGTTTCTTTAATGGCAGATCTCTGATTTGCTGTTTACCTCAGATATTTACGCTATCTCCGGTTAAACCGCGACCTTTGCTGAAAGATCTCGCTCGATTACGTTCGTTAAGTTCGAGATCTCGAATCGACTGCGTGATTGGTGTTCGTGACTCTCTGTCTCTGATCCATACCGATCCGGCGGGGGAGAGAGTTCATACTTTTGGCAGGGGATTGAGCTTAACTGTGTCGATTTGAAGAAATGGCGGGGGGCGCGGCCGGAGGATTCGTGACGCGAGCATTTGAGTCGATGCTCAAAGAGTGTGCTAACAGGAAGTACACTGCTCTACAATCCGCCATTCAGACTTACATAGGTGCATTCACTTGAAAAACTCAGATCTTCTGTGCAGGAGTTTCTAATTTGATGCTATTCGTAATTTTTATTTAGTGTTTGTTGTTTGGTTTGTTCGTGTGTGGAGGACACAGCTTCTGATGCTCGAGTGGTTCTGTTTGTTGCTCGAGTTATCTGAATTCTCACATTATAGAAATTTGTTTCGAGCTAGACCGAAATTTAATTTAGTTATTCACTAAGGCCTTAGTGTTCTCCGATTTGTGGAAGATAAGCTCTTCCATTTATGTGAAACCACAATTACTGACTTAATTACTCACGTGGTAGTTGGTGATTTACCATTGTTTTCCTGGAAGCTTACAGTCGTGGTTCTCCAGTGCTCGGAGACTAAGATAACTCGTTATTGAGAACCATGCTTACAATCATATTAATACGCACCATGAGGATAGAAGCAGACATGTTATATAGAGATGCATATAATTTGCATGTCCTTTATTCTTTCTAATCTGAATTGCTGTCTCTGACGCTAGAATTTATGGGTTATTGTTTCATTTGCTAAAAATCTCCAGATAATGGGAAGGACTCTGGTCAGCAATCAAGCGCCGACGTGAATGATAAAGCTTTGTCAGCAACTTCAAATAAAAGGTGTTTTAACTTGCGAGAATTACGAGATCCTACGTTTTTCCATTATGTTCATGTTTGCACTGACAATATGTATCGTCAGATACCTAAGTAATCATTTGGCAATGCTTATAATAAAAAGTGAAAGTACTGATTACTGTAACCAGTGAAGTGTACGTATGACATATATAGAAATTTGCTGTTATGCATTAATTTTTTTTTCTTCGTTACTTGCCGTTTGTTTCTATAATGTTGAGTATTATCTTTGAATGCCATAAATTTCTGTGTCATGCATGCATTAATGTGTTTGCCTGTCTCTTTTCCATCAATGGTAAGCATGAAGATATGAGTTCATCAAGTTAATATGTTTAGTAAATCAATGATGTCTGGTTGAGGTCTCATTTCTTTAGTTCCAATCATTATATATTTGTCCTGGCACCATGGAGATTTTGTGTCGGTGTTATGAGTCTATATTTGTATTAGTGGAGTATTTGGTTTTACTTGTACGCCTGATGTAGTGCTTATGGTCATGGATGTTTTGTCGCAAGTACTAACTTTATTTACTTTGTTGAAAGTAAATATATAAAGTAGATGAGTAAATCTCTTTTTGCCAAGTATTTCTTGTTTCTTGATCAATTCTTACTTGGTTTAATTCCTTGCAACAAATTCTTTTGGTAGTTCTTCTGAGCCTGACGCTGGGGCTGAAGAAGCTGAGACTGGAATTGATTCTTCCATTACAACCCCTTCTCTTGAGGAGAGCGAACCTGTTGGGGAATCTGCAAGCACTAGTGTATCAATCAGGATGATTTTAGCGAATGCAGGTTATACTTTATCTGGAGCTGAGGCTGAGCTTGTTCTAAATCCACTCAGGCTTGCTTTCGAAACCAAAAACATTAAAGTTGTGGAGCTTGCATTGGATTGCCTTCATGTAGGTGCCTTTTAGAGTTGAGGTTATGCTTTTTAAACTCATCAGTACAAAATTGATATTTTTGCCACTGATGTGTGTTTCTTGTATTTCTTTTCCTGAAAATGGAAAAGAAAAAAGAATCCCCTCTTTTTTTGATCCTATCTCCTTGAGTCATGAATCTCATGCTTTATGACTACTAAGCAGCTCGAAATTCCTCTTGGATTAATGTCAATTATCATGTAGGCTAACTCAGTCAATACTTTTCCTCTCATCTGAATGTAGAAACTCATCGAATACAACCACCTTGAAGGTGATCCTGGCCTTGATGGTGGAAAAGATGCCCAATTATTTTCCGAAATCCTCTCCATGGTCTGTAGTGCTGTGGATAATTCATCACCTGACAGGTATATTTGCTGGCAGATTCAAAATGATATTTTGTACCTTCGGCATTCCTGCATATAACCTTTGAGGAAACAAAATGCAGTACTACTCTCCAAGTTTTGAAAGTGCTTCTAACTGTTGTAGCATCAACAAAGTTGCGAGGTATGTCTATTTTATCATCTTGCTTATTGTGCAGTTATACCCATCGATACATTTTTTCCTGTGCTGATGTAATCTTCATCTGTTGTAACTTTTAGTTCTGGAATATTAAGCACAAACTCAGTGGTATACTCTTTTACGTCTATAAAAATAATAGAACTAATTATTGTGGTCGTTGTTCTTGTTTCCTGCCAAAATCAAGGGATTTGATAAAAATGTTGATTTTTAATGATTGAAAATTGCTTCATTGGTAAGTTTGAAGAACTACAATGATCAGTTCAAGAGTGGTAGATGTAATCTCTGAAAGGTTTATTGTTGAATAGACCATACTTCTTTGATTTGGTTGACACCTAGTTCCCTATGTAAAGTACTGTCTTCTCTTCCTTCAACCAAAACTTGTCTCTTAACTAGAAAAGAAAGGGTTCAAGATTTCTATATGCTTTCTCTTAGGAGTCTGATAACTTTTTTTGAGCTGTGGAACCAGTTATAGTCTACATTCGGCTGGAATTTTCTTGTTGGCTGGCCTAGTCATAGCTTCAAAATGAATTTTATGTCCACATTCTATTTTCTTAAGAAGAAAAAAAACTCAGTTGCTGCTGTTATCTCATTTTTTCTGGCGTGTTCTATCTTTTAGCCCCATGTATTTGTCGTATATTATTTTCTACCTCACCATTAGTTCCTTTCCCTTTTCTCAACCTTTGTTCAACAGTCAGTAAAGAAATCATGAAACTACTCACTTTCACTTTCACTTTCACTTTCACTTTCACTTTCATATTCAGGCACCATCTCTTTCTTTGGTGCTTATGTTTTGTCAAAGTTCACCAACTTCTAAGTTTTCAAGTTGTTGCTGAGTTTCAGTTTATCCTCCTGTACCAGAGCTCTTATTGTTATTATTATGTTTTGTCTTTTTGCCTTCCTAGATGATTGAACTCTCTCAGTCATCTTATTGGGATGCTTCCCCTTGAACTTCTGCTCCTAAAACATCCCAACAACTTGGATTTTCTCAAAAAGGCCTGAAATCTTCATCTTGTAAGAAATTCAGTGCTATACTATGTCAAAAGGCTCTTCAATTTGAATTTCTCCCTTACTATACTTATTTTCACACACTTCTATAAATTACATGACATCTACTATCTAGATTTCACCTGTAAAGGTTTCTATTTATTTATATACAATCTTCTCATGGCTTCACATTATTGACACCGTCTGCATATTTAAACCAAGGCCTCAATACCTGTTGCTTTGAGTTTGCATCAATGATGGGTAACTTTTGGTCCCCCTTCCATCTCGCAATGGAGGCCCGTGTTTACCTCCCAAGTTGATCTCTAATGAAATGATTCATTTATATAGGCCTAACTGATTAAGTCTAATTATACTGTTCATTAAGAAGCAGTTATTTTTTTATGTTTCATATTTAGTTGTATTCAATTGATCTGTTCTTTGCAGTCCATGGTGAACTATTGCTGGCAGTTATCAAAGTATGCTATAATGTCGCTCTTAATAGGTATACTTTGAAATAAAACCATTATTGCTTCCATAATAATATAGTAATAATAACAATTTATTTTTAAATCTTTAGCAAGAGTCCTATAAACCAAGCAACATCAAAAGCCATGCTAACACAGATGCTCAGTATAATTTTTCGACGGATGGAAACAGACGTGGTATGTGTCCAATGTTTCTCCTAAATCTTTGGTTTTTTTCTTCCCCTCATAATGGATGACATGAAAAAAATAAATCTGTATATAGCAGATAATTACTCTTGGGTGATGTAGGTGTCTTCCAATAATGGGCCAGCTGTAGCCCACTCTGAGGATGGGTCAAAAACTGTGGTCGATGAAGTCTCATCCAGTGATCATAATGGGCCGACCATCACTTTGAGTGAAACACTATCCATGAAACAGATAAATAGTACATCTGTTGCTTCTGTTGAAGAAATGCAGAGTCTTGCAGATGGCCCTGATATAAAGGTACAATGGTACTCATATCGCTTTATGCCTGCCATTAATACTCTCCACTTCTGTGTCATTTCCTCTCACCAAGGGTTTACTTGTTTCGTGTCACTGAACTTCTATTAGATTCATATGGCTGATGTTTGAAACTAAGTTAAAACTCTTTTCGGTGCAGGGTTTAGAGGCTGTTCTTGAGAAGGCTGTGAACCTTGAAGATGGTGGAAAGGCTACGAGGTAGGGTGGCATACTCAAGAACATTGTCTAGTTTGGAGAAAGCTTATATGATTGTCCGATTAGGTCACTGCATGCACACACTCAAACAGGGGTGTGGCGTGAACACCTTGATATTTTACTTCTGAACATTACATTAAATATCTCATTCTGTAGCTAGTGTCTATCTGAGTTCTGCAACTTGAAATCTCAAATATCTTAGGGTGATGGTCCAAGAGAACATGAGTGTTGGACAGCGTGACGCTTTACTTCTTTTTCGTACACTCTGTAAGGTTTGTCTCTTTACCATCTTTATTATTTCATAGCTCAAAATTGTCTGTACCACCAGATTGGTCAAATTAGAAAGGGTGTTTGCAGATGGGTATGAAGGAGGATAATGATGAAGTTACTACTAAAACTCGCATTCTATCCCTGGAGCTTCTTCAGGTTAGTTCTGCTGGTCTTTCTTTACATTGAAAGCTTATTCTTGTGGGTTAGATGAAATAGGATTTTCAGTGATGCTAACTCTTAAGAAACAATACACTATTCATCTACAAACCTTTTGCCCTTGAAATGATTTATATAAAAAAAATTTCTTGTAGAGCATTTATATGGTTAGAAAAACCATACGATTCTTTTTTATTTATTTGTAAGTGGGCTAGATTTTTCTGTTTTTTGCACAGCAAGGTTTCCGGTGATTTTCCACTTATGGTCATTTTCTTAGGACACCTTGCGTAACTGATTTTTATATCACTAATTTAAAAGTTTGCTTTCAAGATTTGCGCTTGCCATGATTTTCACCAGCATCCATCTGTACACGTATGGGTATAGTTTGCAGCTTGCTCCATTATCTAATCATTCTTTCTTCTAGTATATATGAATGTTGTAAGGAGTAAACTTTCTCTGTTTTTGTCTCTTTGTGTCCTAACCCCATTTCTTTTTTTGTTGCTTCTATCTCCACTGACTCCAAGAAAATACTAGATATTTTCCATAATCACTATGATGTAGCATTTAATCTCTGGTGATTATATTGGCAGTAGTTGGGTGAGAAAGATGGCTTTCTTTCTTGGGGAATAATTACATTTAATATAATAGAGCAGTGAATAGCTCACTTGATTGAGTGAAATACAACAGTCAGAGTATTGGGATAATTCTTAGATATTACATAATCAGTTTATTTTTCTCTTGTATTTGTTGCCGTTGTCTACATAGTGGATGCATGGTGCGCAATGAATTTGCATTTGCTGGACCTTTTGAAATTAAAGAACAGAATTTTTTCTACTTCTATTATTTCTGCTTTGAAAAGAAGAATAAGGTGATTTCATGGAACTAATAATGATTTATTTGTTCATTTACAATGAATCCAGGGTTTATTGGAGGGTGTCAGTAGCTCCTTTTCAAGAAATTTTCAATTTATTGACTCGATCAGAGCTCACCTTTCGTATACATTGTTGCGAGCATCAGTGTCACCATCTCCTGTAATATTTAAGGTATTATGATTGTCTCTGTTTGGATTTATTCTTTTGTGCTATGTTTGAAATGTCTTTTGCTATGCTAATAGATTTGTCTCTATCACACTGCAGTATGCAACAGGAATTTTCGCTGTTCTTCTATTGCAGTTTAGGGAAAGTCTCAAGGTACGACTGGATACTGAATTTGTTTTCATCTAGAAGAAATGACACATTTTTTTTCAATCAAAAAATTTAAAAAAAAAGCATCAATTTCCACTAGCTGATGGTTGATGTTTACAGGCTGAAATTGGAGTTTTCTTTCCTGTGATTGTTCTGCGCTCTTTGGACGGCTCAGATCTTAACCAGAAATCTAGTGTTCTTAGGTATGCTTTTCCATTTAACAATGGTATTTTCCATCATTAGCATAATTTATATAATCTTGCAGCTTGACCTTTAGTTTTAGTTGGAAACCTTGCCGATATGATTTTTTAAAATTTTTATCATAGTTACTTATATTTTCGATTTATTATTCTAATTGCTAGGATGCTGGAGAAAGTATGCAAGGATCCTCAGATGCTTGTCGACCTTTATGTGAATTATGATTGTGATCTTGAAGCACCAAATTTGTTTGAAAGAACAGTATGTTTCAGTCTTAAAAAAATATACTTTTTTTTATTTTTTATTTTTATCATGCCTTGGAACCTCATTCTTAGATAATTTTTTGTTTAGATTGCCACCTTATCCAAAATTGCTCAAGGTACTCAAAATGTTGATCCTAAGTCTCCCACCACATCCCAGACAGGATCAATAAAGACATCTTCTCTACAGGTTTGTTTTGGGCCTTGTAGATCATTTTAAGACCTTATGCTATTGCACATGACTGTGTGCTTGTTTTTTTCCTATATAATAAATGGAAACTGTCTTCAATGTCACCTTTCAAATTTTCTGATTGATATTTATCGACATTTTTAGGGACTCGTGAATGTGCTTAAATCATTGGTGATTTGGGAGAAGTTTCACAGGGAGTCGGACAAGCAGAATAAGGGCAAGGAATCCTTTGAAGAAGAAGCTTCATCTAGAGGAATTGATGAATCAGAAGGTAGGGAAGACCCATCAAGCAACTTTGAGAAGCTGAAGGCTCATAAATCCACCATTGAAGCTGTAGTCTCTGAGGTGTGTTGATATGCGATTCTTTTGTTTCTGTAAAATCTGGTCAATTGTATGATCATTGATATCTGTGGCTATTTAATTCTCAAATATCAGCTTGAGCTCTTTTACTGGGCGTTAACAGCTTGTGTTAAATATCCACAGTTCAATCGACAGCCTGGGAAGGCCATCCAGCATTTAATATCCAGTGGGTTGGTGGAAAAAACTCCAGCTGCAGTTGCTCAGTTTCTGCAAAATACTCCCCATTTGGACAAGGTTCTACATCATGTTATTCTTTAGGAATTGTGGTTCTTTGGGTTTAATGTTTGCAGAAAGGGTATCTTACTGATCTACATTTCCAGGCCAAACTTGGGGATTACCTAGGCCAGCATGAGGAGTTCCCACTTGCTGTTATGCATGCATATGTGGAGTCCATGAACTTCTCTGGTATGAAGTTTGACCTTGCAATTCGTGAATTCCTTAAAGGATTTAGACTTCCAGGGGAAGCTCAGAAGATAGACCGCATAATGGAAAAATTTGCAGAGCGGTAAGTACTTTCTGTTGCTCCATTTTCCTGAAATATAAGCGTAAACAACACGTGATCCTCATGCCGAAAAATAATTTCTTTAAACATGAATAATAATGTCAAATGATCATGCTGTTTTAGGAAGAAGTTTGATTTTCCATGATGCTTAAACTCATGATGAGCTAAGAATTTTGATATACTTATTTCAAATCAACTAGATGAATAGGTATTGCTTGTTCAGTACCAAGAATGACTCCTTTTATTTCCATTTTGCATCCAAATATAAGTTTTATGCCTTCCCCAATTTTTAATGGAACATTAGAAAAATCTTTTTCACAAGAAACATTTAAGACTCTATAAACCTGGTGATGAATGCAGTGAGAACCCTAAGGAGGACTCAACCTAAAATCAGTACCTTTCAAGTTTACCTTGGGTTCGTCTTTCTTTAGCAATGAGAGCTATTTCATCTGAGAACTTGGTCAATCGAACACTAATATGTGTTACTTATGTTGAAATAAATAACATATTTTGACTTGTTTCACAGGTTTAGATACTTATCCCTATTCCCTAGTGGGTTTGTTCTGATTATTGTCTGAAAAAAGGTGTTAGTGAGTGTTGTACATACTTATACTCTGATTGTATCCCAATTGAAGCCTACCACAAATTCTCATTGAGATTGGTAATTAATAATTTTGATGACAGAAAACACGAGTACAATCCAGTACTGGTAGCATAGGTGTTACTCTGACCCAGAGATTGGAAATAAACCAAAAGTGTGTTACATCTGCCAACACTGAAGTCCACACAAATGTGAGGCAGTAGAAGCTAGTATTTTCATTTATTGACATTTCATTTTTCTTTGGCAGCTACTGTGCAGACAATCCTGGTTTATTCAAGAATGCAGACACAGCTTATGTCCTTGCTTATGCGGTTATAATGCTTAATACTGATGCTCATAATCCAATGGTGTGGCCAAAAATGTCAAAAAGTGATTTTGTACGCATGAATGCCATGAACAATGCTGAAGAATCTGCTTCTCCAGAACTCTTAGAGGCGATATATGATTCCATTGTTAAGGAGGAAATAAAAATGAAAGATGATTCTGCTGGAGTGCTAAAAAACAGCAAGCAAAAGCTGGAATTTGAGGAGAGAGGTCTCATCAACATTCTTAATCTGGCTGTTCCTAAAATGAGCTCTTCAACTGGCTCCAAGTCTGAGAATGATGCAGTTTTAAAGCAAATTCAGGCCATAATAAAGGACCACGGAGGAAAAAGGGGTGTCTTTTACACTTCGCAAAGAGTTGAGCTTGTACGTCTCATGGTTGAAGCTGTGGGATGGCCCTTACTTGCTACTTTTGCTGTTACCATGGGTGAAATAGATAATAAACCAAGGGTTAGTCTTTGCATGGAAGGATTTAAGGAAGGTATACACATTACACATGTTCTTGGAATGGACACCATGCGCTATGCCTTTTTGACGTCTTTGATTAGGTAATTCTCAATTTAAAATATATTTGTCTTCCTGTACGTAACACATGGTAATGCCTCAGATGCTTTTTATATTCTCTACAGTGATGTCATCTTTTATGAATTTGTGCTCATGATTACATTGTTTCTATTGGGATATGTGTCATTAGTAACATACAATTGTTATCGTTGGATGGATTTAGCTGAGAAGTTCTAATTGCTTTCAGAGTTATATTTCTTAAGGAGTTTGGAGTTTTAATTGTTTAGTGTTGAGTTGTTTTCTGAGTTTCTTCAAAATAGGAATCTTATTCTGACATGCACTAGTTTAGGCTTTGTATATATATTTTATTATGTCTCTAGTTCAGTTTTCTATTTAAGTTGGATTTTCATTAGCTTTGTTGTTCTTAGGAAGTTTAAAATTGGCAGATGAGTTTCATCTTGGGGCCTTAGGATTTGGAATTCCTGCCGTGCATGATTCTCAGTAAATACCGCTCTGATTTTGTTATTGTGGTCATTTTTTATTTGGTTCTGATTTTGTCTTGCCGGATCCGAGCAGGCTGTGTAGAGGTGCCCATGGGTTGAATGTGGGCCTTGGTTTGAGTTGCCACCAAGAATGTGGTGTCCGTGGATGTTAGTGAATGGATAATTATAATATCCCAAATTGGATCCATGTGAAAGCGTGGATTCCATGTAAGTGGGGATCAACCCTTGACCTTTGGCCATGGTTTTGGGTAAAGTTGGGGCTCCCTTGCTAATGTGCCGAATAGGCTGTTTACCATGTGTGTGAAGAACTTACTCAGTAGTGGGATTAGGTTTTGGGTTTGCAATCTAATTATATGGGTCAGTACCTTAAACATTCCAGATCGAGTTCAACCACGATACAATCCAACATTTTCCAACTCTATTTGAGTAATGTTGTACAACTTGGTTTTGCTTTCTAATTTCTTCTCCATTCGAGATAGGTGATCGATTATATAATCGAAATACAGTTGATTTGTTCAAATTATTGTCATTTGGTTATCTTACCCTTAGGAAGCTGTGTAATTAGATTCATTACAGTAAAAACATTAGGTAGGCTCCTTAATCATGTCCAGTAAAAATGGAGTGTTAATTATTTATTTATTTATTAAATTTTTTTTTTTTTGTGTGGAGCAAGTCAGCTTTATGTAACTAGTGAGATAAATACAGGGATATATTTCATGGCCATGACTTCCTTCATTGGCTTCATCTATGAATCTATTAAATATGGCTTGATATCTAGCCAAGATATAATCAAACACATTTTGTGAGAATGACTGCTCTATGAGACAAGCTACTGTCTAGTATTTGGTCAGGAAGCCTTTCTTCTATGGGGCAGTCTATAAGATAAAGTGCTTGAGAATTTTTCACAGCCACAATCTTTATTAAGCATGAACTAATCCTCTTGAAAATGGATTGCAGGTATAATTTCTTACATGCACCAAGAGACATGCGTGGTAAAAATGTAGAAGCCCTGCGCACTCTACTGACTTTGTGTGATACTGATATCTATGCCTTTCAAGATTCTTGGTTTGCCATTCTGGAATGCATTTCACGACTTGAGTATGCAGTGTCATGGCCAGCTATGACTGCAACTATCATGCAAGGATCAAATCAAATTTCTAGAGATGCAATTATTCAATCTCTGAGAGAGCTATCTGGAAAACCAACTGAGCAAGTTTTTGTTAATAGTGTCAAATTGCCCAGTGAGACAATAGTGGAGTTTTTTACTGCCTTGTGCAGTGCATCTGCAGAAGAATTGAAACAGATTCCAGCTCGTGTTTTTAGCTTGCAAAAAGTTGTTGAAATAAGCTATTACAATATGGCTCGCATACGCATGGTAATTCCTTCACCTGCTAAAATTCTACTATTATTTTATTGTAGTTTCTGCACCGTTGGGTGATACATTAGCTTTGTTGATTTTTTCTATGCAGTAGTTTTTCTCTGTATGATAATCACACTCGTTCAACCATATCTCCAGTCTAAATGTTTGACATCAACATGTGTTACCTTCTCCACAGAACATAATTATGACCTCAGTAGAGCTAAGTTGATGACATGAAAACACCTGTTACTTGAAAGTGAATTAGTGCAGATGAGATTGAGCAATTATTTTTCCCGTGCATTGGTAAATAGTCCCTGACTCTGTCTTTTCAGCTAGACTGAAACAATATATGTGGTACTCATGCAAATCCTACCGTGCTGAGTTTCCATTCACACAACCATCAGTATCTATAGTTCATACATGGTTCATCTTATTGCTCACCATCTCATGACTGTACCCTACAATTTTTTTTCTCTATTATAGTAATGTGCTCATAAGCTCAAGACTGTACCTGTGCTTAACTATATCTCATTAAGTTCCACAGGGCTTCTTAATATGTTCATCTCAGGCCTCACCGCCTCAGCAATATCTATTAATGATGATGTTCTTAGTAACCAATGCTTCTCATATTACTCTTTTTTTTTTAAAATTTATCTATTACCTTTTTGTTATGGATCATGCCCATAATTTGTGTGCATTACATGTGTTGATTTTACAAATGACTGCCTGATATTTATCATTTACTTGATTTATTCAGGTTTGGGCTAGAATATGGTCTGTTTTGTCCCATCATTTTATATTTGCCGGAAGCCATCCTGATGAAAAAGTGGCCATGTATGCCATTGATTCTCTACGGCAACTTGCCATGAAATATTTGGAGCGCGCAGAACTTGCAAACTTCACCTTCCAGAATGATATTTTAAAGCCATTTGTTGTTCTCATCCGGAGCAGCAGAAGTGATTCTATACGAAGGCTTATAGTTGACTGCATTGTTCAAGTATGTGTGCTTATTTTCTTCCTGTCTTTTTGAGCTTTACTGCTGTTTGGTTCATCATCTTGAGTGGGGTAACAGATGATAAAATCTAAAGTGGGAAGCATAAAATCTGGCTGGCGGAGTGTGTTCATGATTTTCACTGCAGCTGCGGATGATGACTCGGAACCCATAGTTGAAAGTGCATTTGAGAATGTGGAACAGGGTGGGAACCTTTAGTTTCCTTGTCTATCTTTCTTTTTAAGTTACAGTAACAGTTCTGGAACTTTGTTGCAAAGTTGTCTAACTCAGAGTAATGCTGCAGTTGTACTGGAACACTTTGATCAAGTTGTTGGGGATTGCTTTATGGATTGTGTCAATTGCCTGATTGGATTTGCCAATAATAAAAGTTCTCATCGTATAAGTTTGAAGGCCATAGCTCTGCTCCGCATATGTGAGGATCGCCTTGCAGAGGTGCACAATAAAACATCTACTTTCATTTATGGATTCCCCCCAACTCCCCTGCTGATTATTATGAGCATTTCTATTGTTTCTTGATCTAGTTCCTTTACGCTGACACACGACAATGTTTTGGTCTTACTTATGGATGCGTAACATAAGTAAACTGTGCCACTGAATTAACATGGTTGTATTTTGTTGAACGGGATGTTCTATGAAGTTATTCTGAAACTTTGGAATGACACAAGTGGTCATATGGCAATGCGTATCCCATTGCTACTTGCTTTGATTTATAAAATAAATAGGATATGTTACTTTTTAAAGCCTCAATTATATTTGTTATTGTTTTTAAAATTATTAATTCAGTTAATAATGTCTACATGATTCGAACTCAATTGGTTGAAATACAATATTTATTTCCGATTTCTTTTCTTGTACCAGGGCCTTATACCTGGTGGTGCTCTGAAACCTATTGACATATCTACGGATGAAACATGTGATGTTACTGAGCACTACTGGTTCCCTATGCTGGCTGGTCTATCTGATCTGACTTCCGATCCGAGACCTGAGGTCAGGAATTGTGCGCTGGAGGTTTTATTTGATTTGCTCAATGAAAGAGGCAGCAAATTCTCATCTTCATTTTGGGAGAATATATTCCATCGAGTCTTGTTTCCCATCTTTGATAATGTGAGACATACTGGTAAAGAGAGCTCTATGTCGTCTGGGGATGAGTTTCGTGAAAGCACTGTTCATTCACTACAGCTGTTATGCAACCTTTTCAACACCTTTTACAAGGTAGCCGATGCACAATTAAGAGCTCAGATAGTGTTTGCGTGCCTTGTTTTTCTTTTCTGACCCGAGTTTCTACTCATTTAGCTAATAAAACAACCCTACATCTCTCCATGTCTGTTCGTGAATAACAGGTTACTGTCAGATGTTGAATTTGTTGATTTGTTGAACTAAAATCCACTTCTCTTAAATTTTGCTTTCTACTTATTTGATCTTTGATGCCTTTATGGCAGTCTGGCGCGAGTCCAATCATGAAACACACCCTAGAAAAGTGAAAAATGTATGTGCAACATTCCTTGTATTATAGCTAGGACTTGCTGGTTCATTTGGTTGGAAAGAAATAATAGGCATTCTAAATGTTAAAACAGAATTTGGGGATGCGGGAGCAATTTGAGATTAAGGGGCATTATGGATCAACAATAATTGATATAGCTATTTCTTTATGGCATTATTTGATTCTAGAGTTTAATGTTGTAGAATAGCTTTTTCATTTGATTTGAGATTGGGTTGAGACCTTGCTCACTACTATGTTAGGTCATTTAATGCTAATACAATATTTGTTTCTTATCCAAAAATAAATAAATAGAAAAAAGCGAGGAATGATAATAAAGGAAATGTGTTCCTTTCTGTTTGGATCTATATGACTCTAGGCATTTGAGACAGTTTTGTGACAATTGGCATCTTGTTTAATGTAGGATGTCTGTTTTATGCTGCCTTCACTTCTAAGCTTACTGTTGGATTGCGCCAAGAAGACAGATCAATCTGTAGTCTCGATTTCACTAGATGCATTAGTGCATCTTATTGAAGTTGGAGGGCATCAGTTCAGTGATCATGACTGGGATACATTCTTGAAAAGTATAAGGTGCACATACATTCTCTCTCTCTCTCTCTCTCTCTCTCTCTCTCTCTCACACACACACACACATATGTAGGAACTACCCCCCTCACATTCACATTGACAGCCACTCGCAGGTCTAAATATTTTTTTTTTATAGTACAGATTAATTGCCAGCTTATTCCTTTATTGATGATGTTATTTTGGTCTCTGTCCATTGATTTCAATCAGGGATGCTTCATACACAACCCAGCCCCTTGAGCTGCTCAATAATATGGGTTTTGAGAACACCAAGCATCATAAAGTATTGAATAGAGACTTGGACAGCCCTCTACAAGTACGTGCGGAGAGTTATTCATCGAAAAATAATGATACTGTGTATGAGAATGGGTGTATAGCGGGAAGATATGCTGGTGTTAATGGAATTC
This sequence comes from Plectranthus barbatus, assembly GCA_026898455.1. NCBI lineage: Eukaryota > Viridiplantae > Streptophyta > Magnoliopsida > Lamiales > Lamiaceae > Plectranthus > Plectranthus barbatus. The sequence goes on from JAPKLW010001098.1 coordinate 139,535, forward strand.
CACCGGACCCCAATCAAGAAATAGTGGATATGGAAGGTTCTGAAGGTTTGCATGTTGAAATGTTAATATTATTTTTTCTAGGTGACTGTTGAGATCCCTTAGTAACTATGTCATGGTTTTGTGTAGGCACGCCATCGCCATCTGGGCAAACTAGACCTACTGGTGATGGAGGCCTTCAACGCAGTCAAACACTGGGACAAAAGATCATGGGAAATATGATGGATAACCTGTTTGTTAGAAGTTTTACATCAAAACCGAAGATCCATACACCTGATGTATCACAACCATCGTCTCCATCCAAGGTTTGTATTGGATCTATTTCATTACTAAATTTAATGGGCAATATACTTGCTACGAGATTGGTAAAGTTATTGGTTTCTTGGCTCTCTTTATCATTAGTGACGGAATTACAGCTTATCAATATGAGAACATGGAGCATATTTTCTCTGTCTGTATCCCCTAAGGAATGGGTTTAAACTATCTGATTAAAGCTACAGGATTACAATTTACAAACTCTACGAATATAATGGATTATTGCTGGTCATGATTATTTATCAACTCATCTAGCCGAGAATGTAGTACAAGATTATTTCTTTCTTTAAATATATGTTACTTGAGTGCATATCAGTAGTCAGATGTATCATTAGTTAGTGTTCTTCTCTTATCCCAGAGAGAGAGAGAGAGAGAGGATGATAAGGACTTTGTGACTAAAACTGCGGAATTGCTACAGTCGTTTGTGGTTTGGGAGCAACAATCGTAACCTCTCTGTGTAGCCTTCTGGGAAGTAGCATATTAGTTACTGTAGAATTACCATATCAGTTGCTATTTTGGTTGTGTATGTCCTGAAATAGAGGTTAAGTTTTAAAGCCCTGGTGATTAACAAAGATACTTTGTTGCAGTAATATTCTGATGGTATTTCTGAATTGCATCTGCTTTACTAATACATCATTTAAATGACGAGTCTCTTTGACATTTGCTTTAAATATTTGAAAACTGGCTTTGACTTTTCTTTTTCTTTGCTTGATCCATAGCTTCATGATTCTATTATGGAGTCTGATTCCAGAGATGACGAAGAAAGTCCAATATTTGGAACCATTAGGAGTAAATGCGTCACACAATTGTTATTGTTGGGTGCAATTAATAATATTCAGGTATTACAATTGATTTCTGAAGCATCTATCATGGAGTCAGGTTCATTACCTTTACATTTCTTTTATTGGCTAGCTGAGGAAAATGACATTAAGCTGCTAAGATACTGTGAGAATATGGTTTAGTTACGGTCGTTGACAAGTTTAACCTCTCAGGAAAAGTTCTGGACCAAGTTGAAGGCCCAGCAGAAGATTGCCATTATGGAGATTTTGTTCTCTATCCTGGATTTTGCTGCCTCGTACAACTCATTCAGTAATCTCAGATTGCGAATGCACCAAATTCCTGCTGAAAGGTTGGTTGATAGTCCTACTTATCAAAAAATATTTGTAATGCTTTGAGCTGGTTAATTCCATTAATATGCGATTTTTTCCTGTTCAGACCACCACTGAATCTTCTCCGTCAAGAGTTGGCTGGAACTTGTATCTATTTGGATATTCTACAAAAGACGACTGCAACAGTTGGTATGCAGAAGGAAGAAGATATCAGAGAAGATAAACTTGAAGGAATTGCTGCAGGAAAGCTTGTATCTTTTTGCGAGCAGGTGCTGAGAGAGGCATCTGAATTTCAGTCTAGCATGGAAGAGGCATCTAACATGGATGTTCATCGAGTTCTAGAACTTCGATCTCCAATTATTATCAAGGTAAGAGTTACATGTAACATGTGTAAGTGTGTGCCAGCATCATGCCTTCTTGCCTTCGTTCTTGAGGGATAGCTGGCCATGAATACTGGTGCCTGTGTCATTAAATATGAGTTCTTTTTATTCTTATTTGTTATTTATATCATGCATTCGATATATTTTGACTACGAATCCAACCTGATATAGAGGAAGCTTCTCAATGCCTGATCGGAATTTAATTTTTTTTTCCTGAAAGATTGTTGGTAATGAGCTTTGATTAAATCATTTCTCAGGTGCTGAAAGGCATGTGTGAGATGAATGCCCGGATTTTCAGAAGTCACTTGAGGGACTTCTATCCTTTGATTACGAAACTCGTGTGTTGTGACCAGGTAAACTCTTCCCCTTGTTTTGTTTACACTGAATCATAATTAAGGATCATGAAACTACTACATGTTCTTGTTTGCTGCTTTTATTTTTATCTCACTAAATAAAAAACTCGAACGATTAAATGAAGACAAGAGTTGGTTTTGCAGATGGAAGTCCGTGGTGCGATTACGGATCTTTTCAGGATGCAGCTGAGAACGCTGCTACCAGCCAACTGAAAAAGGTGTGGAGGTGCTTTGCTTGTGACAATAGAATTTGTGGGTGTAGATAGGTTGTTTCTTCTGTGTTGGGGTTTCTACATGATTGATTATTGGACTTGTTAGACAACGATATATAGAGGTTAGGAAGAAATGGAATTAATTAGATGATTGCTTGTTATATTGTTTCAACAATTTTGACTTCTCTTTTGTAAAAACAAAAACGATGAAATAGCACTCTCTACTTTGATAGGCATTAGTACATTGATTGGCTTGTGATTGGCATTAGTACTGGATTCTTCGACCTCTTAGCCATGAATTTATCAATATTCCTAAATTCTAATCCAATTTTCATCCGAGGTTATTTATTAGTATTTTTTTATTTTTTAAATGACTCGCTCAAGAATAGAATATTATTGCTGGAGCTCTTAAAACCTTAGTCATTAACAACTCATAATTTCGTTTCAAATCTTGTAATGCATACAAAACCATCATATAATTAAATTGCGAAATGGATTGGATACAAATATAAATTCATTCATTCAAATATTCAATGAAGGGAAGGGGAGGGGTATTTTGGTAAAAAGAACTATGTATCGGGGCGGCAGAATATTTGCATTGGTCCAGTTCCAGTTTGTAGAGAGAGAGAGAGAGAAGGGGAGATTTGACCGGTCAAGCAGCTATATATAGTCGTTTGATTCAACCTAAAATCTCGGAAATTCAACGCTAGCTAGCTATGTTGGACTTGGCTAGCCTCTCATCTTTCTACACACACATACATATATATATATATTCCTAATTATATACATTCAATCTCAAATTCTAAAATTACTCGTATTCATCCTTCCTCTTTATATTTCACAAATTCACTTTTACAAATATTTTTTTATAATGTGTTCAATAATGTAAAATGTTGTAACATCACATTTTGTATCTGTTTAAGGCCGAGTATATGTAATTTCGTTTTTTTTTTATCATAATTTTGTATATTCAGTTCTTGACCTGCAGTGTCAATTGAATTATTTATGGATTCACCAGAAAACGACTGTGTTTATAATAATGATTGTTATTTTTATTCAACACTAATTCATAATAATAAATTATAATTATTTTTTAATTAGAATGATTTTATTGTTAATATATTGATGTTTTTAATTTTTTTTATATACCAAAAACTAACCTAATTTTACCACTACAACAATACGTATATGACTAAATTGATAAATTGTGTAAAGTTAAAAGAAATGCAAACATTTGACCATTTTATGCCTATTAATCTTATTATTCCTTTCAATGATTTTAAAATATGAATATAATATGATTAATTCAACCTTATTAAATGGGCCATACACACACACGATTGTCACACTATAATTGATTAATTTAATAGTACTACTTCTGTCGTTCTCTAATATGATGATTACAAAATTGAAACCGCTTAATTACTTTATTGATACATATGTTAGCGGTTTTGATTATAATAAGCTTCTTAAGCAGAAACATTAAATCCAAATAACTATTTAATTACATATTTTTGGTCAAACATTAATAGCTGCATGTGAAACACGCCCCATTTATCTTATTTGATTTCAGACGATAGTAATTAGCTGGTAAACACAATCATAATTGTTTCCATATCTTCAAAATCGGCAAAACGTTGTTTGCAGCCTAATTCTATCACTATTAACTAACTAGTTATTTGCTAATCTCCTCTCTTTACATTATAATTTTTTATCTAATACAATTAATACTATATATATAATGTTTAATAGATTTTATGAAAGTAATTACAGTATTTATACAAATACAACATTTTACTATGTGATCGATATGTAGCTTAAACAAAGATTATTGGAGGGATTTTTTCTTTTTTTTGAATAGGAATACATATTAACCTCACACATCCAGCTGTTCCTGTGGAAATTCAAACCGGTGAGTCTATGACCTATTGATTTAGGCAGGGTGTTTTAACCACTATACTCCGAAACGAGGGAAGGAAGATGGTATAATTGATTGTACAGTCATGCATGTAAAGGTACATAATTGTATATTTGTATTATGGTTTGTGGATGAAGTCCAAAAACTAGCAAAAGAAAAAGTATGATTAAGTTGCATGAAAAATATATACGTGCTCCAAGCAATATATCTTAATAAAAAAAACTAAAACTAAAATATATATATATATATAGAGGAGGGATCATGTAAAAAAAAATCCTCCTGTAAGAAAAAAGAATGAATCATGTCCATCAGATCTAAAAAAATAAATGGCTGATATGCAAATAAGCAATGACTAAAACACAATCAAGCAACAAAATAATCAAGCAACAACTTAAATACAATCAAGCAACATTGTAATCAAGCAACGTCATAAACATAATCAAGCATCTTTCTCACTTTCTTACGTTAAGAATTTTCTCACTAGATCCGCTCCATATATATATATATATATATATATATATATATA
>JAPKLW010001098.1:145566-162335 GCA_026898455.1 Plectranthus barbatus
GGAGACAACTCGCTCTCAAATCTCTGCAGTCTGCAAAATGTAAGATACTCATACTGTTTATTTTTATCACCCCCCCCCCCCCCCCCCACCCCAACCCACCCACCCTTTCTGTTTCAATTATTCAATTCTATTCAATTCCCCTACCTTCCTTCCCTCCTCTACTCCCTCTCTCTCTCTCTCTCATCAAATTTCATGCTCATTACACACACACTGTGATACACTCAGTAAGAGAGAGAGAGAGAGGGGGTTTTATTTTATTTTTTCTTTCATTGCTATAAGTTAGACTCCCCCTCGCTTTATTTTCATTTCACTTTTCTGCTTTCTCCCCCATTCCCATAGCCTCTGCTCTTGGGGGGATTTCCTCCGCCTTCACCTCCGCACTCTCTCTCTCTCTCCCTATATATACATACATACATACATACACAAATACAAGTGTGTGTGTGTGTGTGTCTGTCTCTCTCTTCCCCTCTCCCTCATGAGATACGAGCTCTTCCTTCTCTTCCGCACCACCATCTTTATATGCGCATCATTTCAAGATTGCACCCCAAAGATAGGCCTTTTTTGCATCATATAAATATATATACGCATTATCATCTTATCATTACCCTAAACTCCACCCCCCCAACTACAAAATCAATCTCACTTCTCTCACCACCACCACCACCACAACACAACACACATAAAGAGAAAGCGGGTATGAATGAATGAATGAATGAATAATGTGTGGGTGTGGGAAAGGCAAGATCTGGAGTTAATTTTGATCTGTTTTGTCAAACTGCACAGCAGCCAAAGTGAAGAGAGGGTGAAAAAAAAGGTCATATTTTGACCGCAGAAACCGAGGCAGAAGAAGAATTACAGGGAGTTGAGTTTTAACAACTTTTATTCTGTCTCTCATCTAGGTATATGCTCTTGCTTTTCTTTCATTTTCCACATTTTTACATTGCATATTCTAATATAGTAATATACATCCCCCTACCATTCTCATCATTTCTCTCTCTCTCTCTCTCTCTCTGGATGTGTGTGTTTTTGGCTACTAGTCACTCAATCACATGCTAGAAAGGATGAATTTTAAGCAAGATCTACTTAGAGAGAGAGAGAGAGAGAGAGAGAGAGAGAGCTAGGCAAATAACATTGATATTTTTTTTTTTGAGGGAAGCAAATAACATTGATATGAGTGGCATACATCATAAAGAAAATAAAATAAATAAATACTCACTTTCACGAGATCCAATTCCAAGATCTTCCACTTTCTCTACTTAAAAAGGAACCCTAAAAGTAATACCTCCTTCCATTCTTCATTCTCTCTCTCTCTCTCAAAAAATGGCATGAATTATAGTGTCATCTAGATTCAAGGCAGTGGGAGGGGTATTATAAATCATAATTAATTACGTAGTTCTTGTAAATATACATGTGTGTGAGTGTTGAGAGTTGATTATAGAGTTGGCAAATATATGCATAGATTTATGAGAATTGACAGATCCTGCGAGGTGTAGAAAATATAGGGCAGGTTTGTGAAACATTCAATTTCCAGATATAGTAGCTATCTACACTCATTCTCTTTTTTTATTTTTATTTTTTTGCAATCAATCAACTTTAAATTAATTAAAGGCTGGCCTCTCAATGATTTGGTTGTCAAGCTTGCTTATTTTCATGTCTTTAATTAATTAAAAGCTGCTGTCTGTTTCAATCATCTTGTTTTCTTACCTGTTTCCTGCAAATTTTTTCCATTCATTCAATCAATTTATCTTGTCTCTGCATCAACCTATCATAGTATCACAGCATATCTCTTATCGTTTTATTTGTATTTTTCCTCCACAGTTTAGTTAAAAGGAAATCAAAGATATATATATATATATATATATATATATCTCAATGGCATCGTCGTCGTCGACCTCGCCGTGCGCGGCATGCAAGTTCCTCCGCCGCAAATGCCTGCCGGAGTGCGTGTTCGCGCCGTATTTCCCGCCGGACCAGCCGCAGAAGTTCGCGAACGTGCACAAGGTGTTCGGCGCCAGCAACGTGACCAAGCTCCTCAACGAGCTGCAGCCGCACCAGCGCGAGGACGCCGTCAACTCCCTCGCCTACGAGGCGGACATGCGGCTGCGCGACCCCGTCTACGGCTGCGTCGGCGTCATCTCCCTCCTCCAGCACCAGCTCCGCCAGCTGCAGATGGATCTCAGCTGCGCCAAATCCGAGCTCTCCAAGTACCAGAACCTCGGGATTTCCGGACACGGACTGCTCGCCGCGGCGCACCACCACCACCACCATCACCAGGGGATCAACTTGCTCGGCGGAGGCGGCGGGGCGGCTCGGGACCACCACCACTTCCACCACCAGTTGTTTCCCGTGACGAACCAGCAGATGATCAGGGCGTTCGACGGAGGCAACGGGTACGACGGATCCAGCAGCCTCCTGGCGGTGAATATGTCGGCGAGCATTGGGTTTCAGCAGTCTCGGGGGGCGGGGACGGCGGCGGATGGGCGGCTGACGCCGGTCGAGCCGTCTTAGGGTTTTGGTGGGGATGGGTTTTTGTTTGTTTTCGAGTGAGAAATGCGAGAAGGAAATTAATTATAGGTAAAAATTAAAAACACATGACTTTGTTCGAATCAATATTAATATTGTTGTTGTTGTTTATTATTATTTTGATTTTTATTGTGTTTGGGAACTTAATTAATTATGAGTTGTGTATTTATTTGTGATACGTATTTAATTTCCTCTTGGTTTTAAATCATATTCTCATTTTTTCAGTTATAACTTATATGTATACTTTAAAAACAAATGTAGTTAAGTAATATTACAATCAGGGAGCGGATCTAATAAGAAAACTCTTAACGTGAGAAAGTAAGAAAGATGTTTGATTGCATTCACGGCATTGCTTGATTGTATTCAGGCCGTTGCTTGATTGCAATGTTGCTTGATTGTGCTTTAGTTGTTGCTTGATTGCATTTTAGTTGTTGCTTGATTCAATATCAACCATTGATTTTTTTAGATCTGATGGACATGATTTATTCTTTTTTCTCACATGAGAATTTTTTTTTATATGATCCCTCCTCATTAAAATTATATATAAATCATTTGAGGTTTTATTTAGTTGTTTAATTCGTGGCTGTGATCTCTCTATCCATCTGACTCCATGAGATGATGAATTATACTCAATATCTCATTATATTAGTTTTTTTTATTTTCTATTATATTAGTTATAGTTCTTAAACTGATAATTTTTTTATACTCACTAATAAAATATTATTTTAATCATACTTACAAATAATAATTATTATGCTCGATCAATATGCATGTGACTAAGAATTATATATGAATCTTCCTAAGTATCGATCATATATAATGGTTGTGTAAACCAATGAATAAATTGGAGTTGGCCATGTAACATTAATACATGCATATTAGAAGCTAGCTATCATTTAATTAATAAAAAAATTACAAAAATTAGTGACTGTATTTGTAAATTAATAATATTCTCTCGGTTCCGATTATTTGGTGTGAGATACTATTTTAGGGTGTTTCAATTATATGGTCCAAATTTTAAATTTGGTATTGTTTTTATCTGGTAATTTACCATTACATCCCTACAAAATTTTGAAATATAATATTATGAAAATGAGAGGTTAATTAATATTTTAAATAAAGAAAATATTAAAAATTTATTTAAATATTAAATAATTTTTTACAAATGTGCAAAATAAAATTGGATGATAATGGAAATGAAAACGGAGGGAGTAATAAATTTGGAAAGAGAGAGAGCAGAAGGGAAGGGAGGGGTGGAGATGGATAAGCATAAGCAAAAGCAAAAGCAAAAGCATTAATAATGTTAAAAATGTGGAATATATGTCTTGGAAGTGTTAGGAAATAAATGGCAGCATTGAGGAACCCAATCCATCCTAACAACTACACCATCACTAGACTACCCTATTTAATGCCCCCGCCAACCCCCCCCCCCCCCTCATGCACTTCCTAATTAATTCATATCAATTTCATCATCATTTTAACTAGTTTTCTGCATTGTATTGTCATTATGTTTTTTTAAAAAATATATAAATTAATTATTATGAATATAAATGAGCATTATAATTTATATACATAAAAAATATACACTATGAAAAATTAAAATAATAATAGATACATAAATAATGAATCTTATAACATATTATAAAATGCTTATGAATAAAAGATGATTTTGAATAAGAGTAACTTAGTACATAATATTATAACTTATTTATGTATGAGTATTAATAAAATTAATTCTTGATAAAATAAAACAATGAAGACTACATATTATAAATGTATGAAGATTTTCAATAATTACTCATTGGTTTGGAAAAAAATATATGAATTACAACATGTAAAATTATAAATTCTGTAAAATTTCTTTGTATACAACATTTGATATTTTTTGACAAACTTCGGTCGTATTTATCACATATCAATATTTTCAATCCATCATGATTTGTTACCCTAGACACAACAACATACAACTGTCCATGTACAAAAATACTGATTTGCTGAGTAAAATCCCCACATACAACTCTTGACTGTCCTTTAATACACTTCCGTCCACTGGTGGCACCCCCGTAGTCAATGGATCATAAGAGCTCTAGCGCACCAAAGATCAGTGACTCCTTAGTCTACTTCTCTCATCTCTAACAGAGGAGTTCATGACTGAAGTACTCTATTGCACCACCTTGCGCGTGGTATGACTCGCTCTTGAGGTCGTGTATAGTCACAGCTCCAAATCTCACAAGCTATCCTTAAAGACGACATCCAAACTATGAAAAAAGGGACTCGATCTGGGACTGAATATGGTCAAGACTTCAAGTCCTTATGTGATCAATTGACATCTATTGGACGCCCACATCGATGAAACGTATAAGGTTCATTTGTTCATTCGAGGTTTTGGTTCGTCTTTTTCCATAAAATGTTGCTCAGATGATGCTCACTCCTCTTCATAACTTCCGCGATTTCCTATCTAAACCTGAGATCTTTGTGTTATTTCAAGAGTCCATTAACACAACAGGATTTTCCTCTATTTCCTTCTACAACCAGCATAAACCTTCGAGGCAGTGCCCATCTTCCTCTGGAAATTCTAATTCTTCTCGTGGCCATTGCAGTGGTTCACATTACTCCAACTCTTGCAGTCATGACCGAAATTAAAAACTTCGACCACCTCCCTGCCAAATTTGTCGTCATGAAGGCCACTGTGTCAATTTATGTCCGAAAAGATATTCTTCGTAGTCATCTCCAGTAGTTGCACACTTGGCTGACACATTCTCCATTGGCTACTCTCTCTCTCAACCTGAAACATCAATTTGGTTCCTTGACACCGGTGCCTCAACCCACATGACACCAACTTCTAATTCTTTGGAGAGCTCTCAACCGTACTCTAGCATGATAGTGTTATTGTTACTAATGGTGCTCGACTTTCTATCTCTCATATTGTTAACACTCGACTTTCTGATTGTGTTCAATTATTAGATGTCGTGGTTGTTCCGACTCTCACCAAAAATCTACTTTATATTAGTAAGTTGACAATGGGTCTCTCAGCTTGAAGTGATATTTAATAAAACCTCATTTACAGGCCCAATAATTTGTGTATTTTGTATTGGAAGACACAAAGCGTTATAGAGAGTGTTTCTTCAATCATTCTCTGTCATAGCTTCGTATCAATGTTCCTAGCTCCCGGCACAATCATATCGACTATCTCGCGGAGCTCGAACTTCTGGCATGAATATTCCTTTGCCTTTTTCACTCGTTTCTTCTAATGAAAGCCTATAAACCTTACCCAAAGCATAACATACACCAAGACACAATCATGCATATAAAATTTATAAAACTACGATAAATTATATAAAATAAAGTAAATATCTTGACTATTACAAATATATGCAACAATCATCTTTGTAATTTTGGTCACCACTACAACGTGTGATATATACTACGAAATAATATCCCATGTTCGGAGAGCGGCAGTAGTTAAAGTGCCTTGCGCATGACTAAGAGATCATGTGTTCAATTTTTTTTTTTAGGACAACTAAATTATGAGTTTAAATTAATACATTATATATAATATACAATATGAAATAGTATAAACTCCACTATATGAATTAAAGTATGTATTAGTAAATGACTTTCTTTACATACCACAATATATTAAAATGATTGTTTTATTTTAATTTATTCAAGAGTATGTAAAGATTACATATAAAATCACCTTTAAAAAATCACAAAATCAAGTGTAAGAGAAACACGGATAAATAATTGAGAAAATTTTCTTTACTAACAATGTGGAAAAAACAAAACTATTAAAAATAAATAAATAATAATTTATTTTCATAATTTGAATAATATTCTTTTATGTAGTACTTTTTAATTTTACTTTTGGTTTGTAATAAATTTAAATATCCAGAATCAAAATTAATTTATTTTTCAATAAACTAAATGATGTTGTCTTTTTCAAATTTTTATTGCAATTATTTAACTTATTATATATTTACTCAATCAAATTTATTGTTGCTATTCTTCTAACATACAATCTTGTTCTTATTTTTAAGATAAACAGGCTATGAAATTTTGCGATTAACGTTTCTTATAATCAATTGATGTTTCTGCACTTGCTAATTATTTCTACGTGTCTGTAAGAAATAATTGATGTTTCTGCACTTGCTAATTATTTCTACAACGTGTTTGTAAGAAATAATTGATATTTCTGCACTTGCTAATTATTATATTAATCATTCCTTTTTTTATATAACTCTTTTTTAAGTAGTTTTAATCGATAATTTAAGAGATAAAATAACGAATTTAAATGTAAAATACAATTAAAAGCAAATATAATCCATAATCATAGGATAATTAACAATAAATTATGATGCAACTTTATCATATTAAATTGTCCAAAAATACAATATTGGTAATGATATATTTAGAAATAAAATCATATACAATACAATGAGTGAATCTCTTACAAAAAATCAACAAACTAAAAAAACTAAATATATATTGATGATGATCAATATAATGGTGAAGCAATCGTTGTTGACGGACTATCGATGAAAAAGCTTAGTTGAACTTTGCTCGACTACAAAATAAAAAGCTAGTGAAAAATATCAACTTAAATAAATTTATACAACTATTTTTGCAGTTTAAGATTAGAAATCAAAATAAAATCAGCAGTTATAATTAATGATAAATGTAATTATGATGATCAATTGCTATGTTTTGATAAATCATCCTGCAAAAAATTAGGGATTTTGTTATTTATATAATTATTTTCGACAACATCATTTAAGTATTAATTCTTCATAGGGATTTTGCTTTCAGGAGAATTTAATAAATTACTTAGTTTGTATATGCAATTATATATAAAAACAAAATATTGACATAAATAAAAATATCGTAATGCAACAATCACTTAATTAAGATAAATTAATTAATAATAATCAATAACATGTTTATCTTTTTTTTATCTTGTTAATTTTTTCTTAATTATGTTACGAAATTATTTTGGCTAATCACATAGATTTCAAATATACAGATCATTGAAAACTTACTATTATTTAATAGTAATGAAGAAAATGACAATTATACCAATTTTAATTCAAATAATTATCAAAAGAATTGCAAAACTCTTGGATACACAATGTTAGTAATAATAAATAATTATTAGAAAATGAATAAAAATGCAGTGGAATGAAAACAAATAAACATAAAATTTTATTAAGATGGAAATGTGAATTTACCTGTTAAAAAAGGTTAAAAACAATTACAAAAGTACTAAATAAAATTACACAATGAAATAATAAAAACCAATAACAATTGAATATTTATATTTTGAGAAGTTATTTATTTTTATTATTATTATTATCTCTACATAAGCCTTGGTTTTGAGAAGTTAAGATATCCTTCTGTATTTCTGCTTTATATAAAAAAGCATGGTAGTAACATTAACTGAGATGAAGCTACATACTTATATAACTAAGTGGATCGATATGGACAAAAACGTAACATCAATAATAATAATAATAGATTGATATGAAGCTAAAATTTAAAATTACAATATTGAAAAATACGAAAATGAAATAACAAATAAAATACAGTAAACATTACAATATAAGACCTGCTTTACACCTTGATTTCCAATAGTATTGTCATGTCTAATAGAACTAAATCATACTCTTTTGCACAACAACGCATGACTTACACGAATAACTTCAGCTAGAGAACCCGTGGTAACACATTCGTGTGAGACATACATAAATTATGAGTTCTTCACTATTTGCTGATAGTTATAGATATAATAGGCCACAATAATAAAATCCAATTTAATGCATATCAAAATTTATGCATGTAATTTGTACCTTAATTGGCGTTAGATTAATTGTATTCTTTTATTTTCATTGATTGTATAAACTTTCCATAATATTTGCATCATATAATTGCCACGTTTTATATTTTGTTCATTTGGACCGAATATAACATCATCGATTCATTACATTAATATTATTCATCATTTTTCCTTAATTCAATATATGTACTTTTCTTCTAAAAAATATATATAGAAAAAAGGTTATACTTTTGGAATCTTCTTTTAACATAAAAGCAATTTGAAAAGGTGAATAATATATACATGTATTTCAATCTTTATATTCATATAAAAACTTTTTAATCTTATTTATCATGTATATTGTATTTAACTAACACTATTTAAATCAAAATAATAAAATATTAATAGTATAAAACCTAGCTACATATAATCATTATTTTTTAAATTTATGTGTCCAATAGATTAATTATTCAATATTAATAATAAATTATAATGGTTGTATATTTATTATTGATTTATTTTATATATTTATATATATAAATATATGTGTAGATAAAATAATTAATAATAATTGATTAAGAATGGTAATAGTTATTAAACTTTCCATACTTCTTACTAATTACCTTATATATTGTACTACTATATTTAGTAGCTTCGTTTAGGCGGGAATTTTTTTTTAAGAAAGAGTTGTGCTTTTATATATATATAGATTTCCCCCTTTCTCTTTTCTCTTTTCTATTTTTCTTTTTTCCATATATATTACTTAGTCCGTCCCAATTTATTAGTCACACTTACTTTTTTTTATCTGTCCAATTTATTAGTCATTTTTCCTAAAATGGTAAATTTTTTCACACTCTATTAATAAAATATTAATTTTATTACACTCACAAATATTGATTATCGTGTCATTTTAATTAGGGACTAATAATATGAGACGGAGGGTATGAAATGGGAGGAAATTAGAGGAAGAGAAGCAACTAGTACTAGCAATTTAAGAGAGAGAAAAAAGAAAAAGAAAAAAAAAAAGGATGGACAATGATGACGTAGCCGTGCAATGATGGCCTCAACTTTAAATGCAATACACAGTGGGACTCTCCTATGCATGTACATCAGGTACTGCTACCCGCCATTTCCCCCCCCCCTCCCTCATCATCTCATCTCTCATCTATTCTAATCTAATCACTTTGCTTATCTTTTTAATTACCCCTTTCATACTCATATTCATATTTTCATGCACATATTTTTTTTTAAAGATGTAATTTGTAATTGCAGGTGTTATATATATATCAGATAGAGCCAGCATCATTCCAGTGATTAAAAAAAAAAAGAAAAAAGAGGAGGTCTAACCTTAGACTATGAAAAGGCTAGTAATATGCTATGCCCTGTCTCTAACAACTTTATTCATTTGTTTCTTCAATCAACATGACACATCCATAACTAGCTTCTACACTCGATCTCAAATATACTACACTACACTATACCGCATCTCATCTTCTCTCTCTCTTATATATAATGTATGTATTGATTGATCTGAGATATTTTTGTTAATCATGGAAAGAGAGAGAAGGAATTATGAGGAAGAGTCCATTCGAATTTGGATTGCAGGGGTAGGTTGTTGGTGTTATTATGTTTGTTAGGTCAGCGAATGTTAAGGGGAGAGAGAGAGAGTGCATTTACATCGCTCTCTGCAACCTATCAATAAAACATACCTCTTTCTTTTTCCATTATTCTTTATTCTTTTTTTTTCTCTCTCTCCTGACAAATTCAAATTTAAATGAAAATATAGTATATATATATATACAAAAGTTAATAAATAATACTACCTCCGTCCCGGATCATTAGTCTTGTTTCATTCCGGCACAGATACCAATGCGAGTGAGATAGAGGAAATTAGTATTTTATTAATGAGTGTGTATTAATTTTCCATTTTAGGAAAACAAGACTAATATTTGGGACATACGAAAAAGGAAAACAGGACTAATGTTACGGGACGGAGGGAGTAGCATTTATGGGTAGCTAGAATTTCCCTTTTATTAGTATGCATACGTGGGTCCAATTCCTTGTTATTCCTAGTTATTACTCTTTCTTTTTTTTCTTTTTGTCTTTTTATATTTCTTGGGGTTTTATTATTCAATTTTATCTTCCTCACCCTTCTAAGGAGTATATTTTTGGAGAAACATACACAACAAGTAGCAATATTCTATAACAAATTCAATTACACCAAGTTTTTTTTTAGAATTACACTTCGTGTCACAGATTTGTGCCAAATACTTGTTAAAAACAATTGCTAGTGCATCGTGTAATTATTAATTATACCATAAATTATCTCTTCTTCGAGATATAGTGATGAAAGCATATTAATTATTCAAGTTTTCATGAAATATCAGCGAATTTAAATTTATGCATTATTATATTAAAAAATAATATAAAAAATCTCGCCATAATTCATGGTGTCTTAATTAATTTAATTGAATACGAATTAGATTGTATTTAATTTGTACTATCTAACCTGACAAACTCACTAAAGAGTTCTCCCCAGAGACCCTTAAAGAGCCGAATGGGCTATTGTTGGGGTGTAATCAGACAGACCCATTAAAGAGGCCCAAAACGAGGTCTGCTCGTGTTCAGATAAGCCAAATCACGGGCGGCCCAAACCAGACAAAGCGAGGAGTGATCAGGATAGTTCGTTGAAGATAAAAACGTTGCAACGACCCCGTTGCAACAACCCCAACGTGCATCCCGAAAACCCTAACACTACTAGCTAGAGTCTCTATAAATAGGCCTTTGTAAGCCAAAATTCGATATCTAGCATTATGTACATATATTCTCTTAATTAATACCATTCTAGCTACTTACAAATTTACTGTCAAGCTTGCTATTGCTCCGGTTGGAGTTCGATCAGGCTTTCTGCGACACTGGAATAATGATTGCATTGTATTTATTTATTAATGAGCTTATTAGTATCGATTTATTGCAAATTTGTGCTTGTTTATTTCTTTCGCATTGTTTCATCGTTAATCATCATCTCGTTGATCCGTTTTCCTGTGTTACTTGATTATCGAGTTTCCGGAACCCGTATCCGCACGAAACAAATCTTAACCATTTGTATATGTATACATTGTAGTGTATAGAAAAGAAATGATTTCTACGTCAATTGGACTAATTAAGCAATATACTTCAAGTTTTAAATATGTATTACTTAAAACATGAACTTGATATAAATAACAGTTTGTAAAAAATAATTCGTCAATCAATGGAATAACTAAAAAAAATCCAAGAAATAAAAAAGTCAAAATCTTATGATTGAAAATCCAGAAAAAGCACTTAAGCCTTTTTTAATTAGAGCTAGCCTTTTCATTTGATTGCTTATTGGATCATGAAATACATATTATATATATATATATATATATATATATATATGTGCGTGTATGTGTGTGCATGAAGTGAAAGGGACGGTTTTAAAGGTAGGGGATATCCCGACAGAAGCACGCCTTACGAAGCCAAATGCCAAAAGGTTAAGTAGCATTTATTTCGGGTTGTCCCTCTGGCCCCCTTCTCTGCCCTCTCTCTCTCTCCACCTATACATACACATATACATACATACAAAGAGACATTGCATAGCATACAAAGTATTTACTTACATCCGTTTTGCCCCATTCATTTATTGGACAGTGCCAACACCATGACCCTCCTTTTTGGCCCACCCCCGGCCCCAGCCCCCCCCCCCCCCCCACACCTACCCTATTTTACATCGATCTATCAATTAATATTATAACTAACCTACTTTTTTATTTTTATAAATATATTTATCCATTTTCAATCTTAATCTTAATCTTAATTTTTGATTTCAATATGCAATTTGACTTTTGATGATGAGATTTAGTTTAATTAAGGAGGAATTGATCAGACTGTTTGAATTAATTTGTATATATAATTCTCTCTCTCTCTCTCTCTCTCTGGGGAAAATGCAAAAAATTGCAGGGTGTCTTGACCCGAAATTCTTCTATTCCTGAGTGCACATTTTCCTACAAAAATTTCCAAGCTGCAGCTGGTTGAGAAAACATCTTCTCATGAGCAGAAGAGATGCATACACTTATATGTATGTATGTATGTATACATGGGCATTGGACAGTGGCTCTCTCTCTTTCTCTCTCATCATTATTAATTACATGAACTACAACTACATGCCTTTTGTCTCCCTCCCTCCTCCTCTCTCTCTCTCTCTCTCTCTCTAGATTTGAATTGGAACATGCATGAAATGCACCATCTATATATCATCCTGTGGATTACTTTTGTTGCTTATGAGACTATTTGTGTGTGTACTATTATCTGCTTTGTCTTCACCACCACCACACACTACTGTTCCTTCTCTCTCTCTCTCTGTGAGTCAAAGATGTGCACAGTAGTATTCTTCTAGCTTCCATATGTGTTGTCTAGATGCTACTACTATCATCTTCTAGGAATCATGCATACAACCATTTATTTATGGCAAAAACTTGCATTAGGCAGGCCTAAACGGTTTAGGCGGGTTTTATCCTACCCAAATGGGTTGACCAATCCCAAATAGGGTTTATTAATCCGAATTAGGGTATATTATATGAGTTTGGGCTTGGGTTAATGGATAAAACTCACCTAAATCGGTTAGGTCTGCCTAACCAAGACCTTCCCTTTATTTATTCATTCATTCTATCATTCGATACATAATAATGTGTTAATATATAATATGTATCCATTGGGCTAAAATCTCTATTGTTTGGGGCCTAGCCTTGATTATTGTATTTTGGTATTTCTGTGACAACCCAAAACCCAATGCCCAATTCTATTTCTAATTCATTCCATCCATCCATCTACCCTCCTATTTCCACACTACATGCATTGCTTATCCAATACCACAACCCGACACAAACCTAACTCAAAAAATAGGTTGAGTCATCTCACTTAATTTTTGGGTCCAACGATGGAATCCATTTAATTTTCATGTCGGGTTCAGATCATGATCCGCGCAAACCATTTGATCCAAAATAAATTAATTTTATTATATAGTTATATAATTTTTGGATCATCTTCAGGTATTTTCGTGTTAACAAGTTATACTGTGTAATAAACTAAATCTTTCAGTATAATTAAACAGGTCACTTTCGAGCTGACCTGATAATAAACAGGTCGGGTTCGAGTTGGCGTACCACGTGTTATTATCAGGTCGCAACCCAAACCCGACCCGTTTGCCACCCCTATCTACATGTTTTCAATATAAAGTTCCAATTATATTTTTTTCATGCTATACTTTTCTATTTTCTATTGCATTCAGTAAATCAAATTCTGAATCTGCATGCCAATATTATTATTATATATATATTTCTATCATTTATAGATTTGATTAGTTTTAAACTATTTTAGAGATCTCACGACAACGATGCCTAATATAGAATATATATCGATGCAATTTTTGTCAAATTCATTCGCCAATTAAATGAAGAAAAATAATCAACCGACGTATAAATCTTAATTTCATATATAATTAATTAAAACTTCCAATGCAAACGTCAAATGAATAGTGCATATGGTCAGTGAATCATCTAGAATGCCTCTAGTTTGTTAACCAAACTCCCATCTACTGGAAATTCACCCCCCCCCCCCCACCACCCCCCCTAATGTGTATGTATATATCTATATATTATATTTATAAGGTAGGTTGTGTTAAATACTTAATTAGAAGTAGTAAAAGAGATCAATTGAAAGAAGAAAGAATTTGGAGATGAAAGTGGGGAATGTGATGCTATTTTTATGCTTAGCTGCTGCTGCTCAGGGGCAGCCACAGTGTATGAAGGAGCTTAAATTTTGCTTCAGTTTCCTGAGTTATAACAGCAGCCAGCAGCAGCCACCGGATAGCTGCTGCCAGCCTCTAGACTACATTGTGAAAGCTCTACCCCAGTGCTTCTGCAATCTCTTGAATGGCAATCGAGTCGAGCCGAGTATTGATGTGTCTAGAGCTCAAACATTGCCCGGGAGATGCGGCCAACGTATCGATCCATTGCAATGCATCACAGGTGAGATGATTTTCTTTTATTTTCTTGATTTTATTTAATTTTATGTGAAAAAAGTTGAGTGGTTTGAGGTTGTTTCAGGTGGAGGAGCCAATGATAATCCAACTCCAAGTTCTGCAAATTCCAAATTCTGCTTCTGGGATTCAATTTTCCTCTTCATAACTGTGGCTGCAGCTTCCTCAACGATATTGTATTATTCCTTAATTAATTATAGGTAGCTGGTTTTCAGGCATCATGAAATATTTAATCTACTTGTAAATGTAATACTAATATATTATATAGATTTGTGGATGTATTACTTAATTAGAGTGAACTGTTCTTGTGTTAGATACACATTTATATATATATAAATGTGTATATAAGAATAAATCCATCATCAGAAAAAAAGAATGAATCTTATCCATTGGATTTAAATAAATCAACGATTGATATGCAATCAAGCAACAGCTAAAGTACATTCAAGCAATGAGCAAAATATATACAATCAAGCAATAGTGTAACATAATCAAATAATGTTCTTATTTTCTCACGGAAGACTTTTTTTCACTAGATCCACTCACTATAATAAAAATTACAGTCAATGTATTGATGAGAAGGTGAAGAAATTGAAAGATTTGTTTTCATATATGTTTACCTTGACACTTGTTGGGGTTGAGATTTACTGGGTCCATCAAGAAGGCCCAAAACGAAGCCCTTTCACATTCTAAAAAAAAAATTATAGGCCGGCCTAGAACTAGTCAATGCCGAGAGTGATCAGAATAGCTCACTGAGAGGCAAGAATTCGATCGCCCATAACAACTTGACCAAATTTATCGAACTGGACATTTCGACAAAAAAGAGAGACCTCCTTAATTTTGAGAAGGGCGAGAAAGGAAGAATCACTCCTTTCTAGCTACTCAACGGTCAAAAGGATGGATGGATAAGCACACGGAAACTTCGGAGGTTGCTAGAGATAAATACGTTGTAACGACCCCGATAAAGTCGGAAGTCTCTGCTCAACTACCCCGACACGTATCTTGGAAACCCTAAAACCACCAGATCTCTATAAATAGACTCTTGTAAGCCGAAATTCGGCATCTAATTCTCAATGCACAATTCTTCCCTAATTATTTTCTTATTCTAGGCATTATTGTGAGCTCAACATTAAGTCTGTATCATACTTATCAGAGTCCAATTTTACTTCATATGAACTTGCGATGAGTATTCGTTCTCTCTTGAATTTCATTACTTTATTCCACTTCGTTATTATCTCGGTTTTTATTTATTGTCGTTTTATCTCTGCTTTGTTATCGTGCTTTAATTCACATCGTGTAAATATTTTATCTCGTCGACCTATTATCTTGCATTATTCGATTATTGTGTTTCCGGACCCGTATCCGTACAAAACGAACCTCAACAACACCCGAAAAGCATATGGAATTGATAATGATCAAGAATTAGCGATGAATTAAGAGTTTATCTTATTTTCGATTAAGAAGAGATTTATATATGATAATGTATACTTAGTGAGAATGAATAAAGGAAGGTGATTTTAAATACATACTTATTTCTCCTACAATCCCTTCAAAAAATTAAAATATTATATTCTAATCTTATCATTATAATATTAATTTAAAAATTAAAAAAAAATTGATATGAATCACTCATAAAAAAAACGTGCAGGAGGAGAAGTGTTGTGTAGAATAGTACTCCCTCCGTCCCACTTGAATTGTCACACTTACCAAATTGGGCGTCCCAACCAAATTGTCACATTTCCAAAAAAGGCAACTTTTTCACACTCAACAATAAAATATTAATCCCACTAACTCATTCTACACTCACAACTCTTAATTTCCGTGCCGAAAAGAAAGGCGACAATTGTAACGGGACGGAGGGAGTAATATTTTTCTAGAAAGTAGAAACTATATATAAATTTCGTATATTATTTAATATTATTATTATATACCTAACACTATATATCTTCTATTCGAAGCGGACAGTAACCAAAATCATGTTGGGCAAGTAATATAATTAATATGCTTAATTTGGTGGCATAGCTTTCGATTTGCCACGTGTACCAGAATATATAGCCCGCCTATATAATTTTCATATTTTATAAGAGTATAAAACATATAATTTAAGAAATATTGTATTTTATTATGATAAATAATATATTACTGAATGCATCATTTACTATACTAAAATGTACTATTATTTATATTTATTTATCAATATTTCATAAAATAACATCTTATAAGAAATTCACTTTTTTTTAATAAACAAATCCTATATAGTGCATAATAATACTACTATTGTATTAAAATCATAATAATTATTTTGTAATGGGCAATTTCAATTTTTTATATTACGGATTATAATATATAGTTTATTGGGAAATGCAGAGTTAGTTG
>JAPKLW010001098.1:167335-184444 GCA_026898455.1 Plectranthus barbatus
ATTACGGATTATAATATATAGTTTATTGGGAAATGCAGAGTTAGTTGAGCTCCAATCCCATTCCTGCCGGCAGCCTTATTTATTAAAATAAAATTAAATAAAAATAAAAATTAAAAAAGGGAGTAAATGATTTGTTTGGTGAATAGTTGACAAAAAAATACACATGGCCGGCGCGTCGTAGTTGCTGGCATTCCAGTTTGGCGGGTTTCTCCAAAACGTCGTCGTATATTGTATTAGGCTACTATCGTTACGTTAAGTTACGCTAACCAATTTTGTAATAATTAAACAATAAATCGATATCTCCGCTTCACACTCTCTCTCCTAAACTCAAAACCAATCCACAAATTCCCCGGCCAAAAACCCTATCATGGACGACGCCGGCGGCCCCAATTTCCACTCCTTTTCGGCGAATTTCGCTGTCCGCTCTGATTCCGATGACGAGGACTCCGCCGGGATTCTCGGAGTAGTTGACGCGTCGTCGAATTACCATAAGGCCCCCAGGCTGTTTGACCGGTTCTACAACTCATCGTCATCGGAAGACGACGAGGATGACGTCAGCAGCTCGACGAATTACCAGCGCAGGCTGGATCACATGCTCCAGTTTTTGGACCGGAAGCTATCGACTTCCTCGTCTCCGGACCAGCCGCTGCCGGAGTTCACTAGTTCCGGGGGCGGGGCGGGGGTTTTCAGGCCTCCGATTAGGGGTACGGTTCATCCGGACCGGCCTCCCAGCATTGAGATAAGGCCGCACCCGTTGAGGGAAACTCAGGTGGGGCGGTTCCTTAGGAGGATTGTTTCGGTGGATGATGGTAATGGGCCGCAATTGTGGGCGGGGTCGGAGTGTGGGATCAGGGTATGGGATTTGAAGAATGATATTTATGGTGGGGGAATTGAGGGGGAAGAGGAGGGGACAGTGAGGTATTGGGAGTCGGCACCAGTAGTGGGGGCTGCTTTGTGTGTGGTGGGGGATGGAGGGAATAGGGTGGTGTGGAGTGGGCACAAGGATGGGAGGATTATGTGTTGGAAGATGATGGATTTTTTGATTGAGAGAGGCAATGGAAGAGGTAGTAATGCCAATGGTGTGAATAAGAATGGGTTTCAGGAGGTGTTTTCGTGGCAGGCGCATCGAGGACCGGTGCTGTCCATGGTTGTGAGTTCTTATGGTAATCTTGATAGATGTTGTTCATTCTTGTTTGTTTTGAGTTTACTTAATGTGTTGTGGAACATTAGAATGAGTGCTTGGAGTGTGAAAAGTTGCTATTAATTAACAGTACTTAGTTTATTGTTTCAAGCTCTCAATAAATGAGAGGAAGAGGAAAATTGTTGAAAGCTCATATGGCCTTCAGAATCAATGTAATGTGAACATTAGGGTCTAAACTAATGGAAGCTAAGTTACTGTCCAGTTAAAGCTGAACTAGGAGTTTTGTTGTAACCAGCCTTGTAGTTGGAGTATCTTCTGTAAAACATGCTATGTTTTTTGGGACTCATTGACTGCCTGAGTAAAACTTCAACAAAAGAGAGGAATTCGGTCTTCGTAGGTTCTAGATCTATCTTAGTTTCTTTTGTACATGATGTTTTATTCCTTTCCCTCTCGTGATGCCTCCTTCACGCTCTTCTTATTTGTTGATGTAGTCTTCCTTCCTAGTTCCTACTCTCGTTGAACTACCTCATTTGTTAACTTTTTTTTTTTGAGAATTTTTTAGGAGCTATTTCATCCTAACATTTCTTGGTCATCTTCGTTGCCAATTTTATTGGAAGTTATATAATCATGATTGGTAATTTCTATGGGCATTTGTTGAATGATGTAGGGGATATATGGTCTGGGTCTGAGGGTGGTGCAGTAAAGATCTGGCCTTGGGAAGCTATGGAGAAGTCTCTTTCTTACACAGTTGGAGAAAGGCACATGGCTTCCTTGCTGGTAGAGCGATCATATATTGACCTGAGGAGCCAAGTTACACAGAATGGCGTCTGTAATAGCATATTTACTTCAGATATCAAGTATATGTTATCGGATCGTGCAGTTGCAAAGGTTTGGACTGGCAGTTATCAGTCATTCGCTTTGTGGTAAGTGATCATCTCATCAGTCGTTCATAAATTATTGAGCTGCTTTTTTGCCTGTAACTTGGTTTGCCTGATGCAATTGATCTTATGTGGGGATTTGTGCTTAATGCTTATCCCATATTTCTGGAGCCATCACATTCTGTGTTTTAAAAGGCGCGCCTCAGATTGCCCATATTACACTAGGCAACTGAGGCGAGCTGATATATTGTTGTGTGTCTCAGTACTTCAATTGTGCGTACAACTTGTTGGTTTGCACGGTTTATCAATATGTTTGGTCTTCGTCCTCTCATTTATATGCCTTGAGGCTAGAGATGATACATGTTTCCTTGTTGTACCTTTCAGGAAATCGCTTTTTCTTTCTATCTTATAAAAGAAAGAGTGTTTTCCTTTAACCATTAGGATCCGGCCAGACATTTTGTATAGGAAAGTACCTCTCCAAATGTGTCGTCTCACTTTGTACAAATAAACATGCACACCCATATTTTCATTCTCTATAAATTTTCCAACACAATTTCCCGAAACATTCTCCCAGAACAATCTCCCAAATATTGCTGCAAATAAAACTTAAATCTATCGTAGTTTTCTGGGGTTGGAAGGGCTCGGAATTTGAAGGCTAGTTGATAGTGCTTTTGCTTCTTTGTCTGGCTGTCTTTTCTCTTGTTACCCTTTACTTACTATATTGAATCTGACTTTTCTTTATACAGGGATGCTCGAATCAAAGAGTTATTGAAAGTGTTTAATATTGATGGTCAAATTGAGAACTTGTCAGTTGATTCTTTGATGGAGGATGAGATGAGGATGAAGGTTGCTTCTGGATCAAAAGAAAAACTTCAAAATTCTTTTAGTTTTTTTCAACGTTCACGAAATGCTATATTAGGAGCAGCAGATGCTGTTCGTCGAGCTGCAGTGAAAGGAGGTTTTGGAGATGACAATAGGCGAACAGAAGCAATGATTGCAACGGCTGATGGGATGATTTGGACTGGATGTGCAAATGGGCTACTTGTGCAATGGGATGGGAATGGAAACCGTTTGCAAGATCTACAACACCATGCTTTTGCAGTCCAAAGCCTCTGTACAATTGGGTCTCGAATATGGGTAGGCTATATAAGTGGCATTTTGCAGGTTCTGGACCTCACTGGTAAATTAATTGGACAATGGATGGCTCATCAAAGTCCTATTATAGATTTAACTGTTGGGGCTGGTTATATCTTTAGCTTGGCTAATCATGGTGGTATTCGTGGATGGAGCATTAGCTCTCCTGGACCTCTTGACAATATATTCAAAGCTGAGTTGGCTGGCAAGGAATTTCTATACACAAGTCTAGAGAATTTGAAAATTTTGGCTGGAACATGGAATGTTGCACAAGGACGAGCATCCCCTGATTCCCTTGTATCATGGCTCGGGACGGCAGCTGCAGACATTGACATTGTTGTTGTTGGGTTACAGGAGGTGGAAATGGGTGCTGGTTTTCTCGCCATGTCTGCTGCAAGAGAAACAGTATAAAACATCTACTCTTTTTTTTGTTCTTCTGCTATTATTTCTTCGTTGCTTTATATTATCTTTTGGTGCAATCGATTGTTACTACTATACATGCACATGGCATGAACAATTATGTGCTTATAGTGAACATATGAAGACGTTGCATAGTGAACCATTTGGATTCACAAAATTAAACTACTTCATCTTCCCTAAAAAATTAATCTGCAGTTCCAACCTATTAAGTGTTTGCTAGAAAGTTAGGATCCTAGCAATAGGCCCTAATTGCATGATAACCTGTCATTTTGTTTAAATTTTAATAAGGTGCAGTTAGGGCCTACCTAGATAAAACTTACAGTATTAGATGGAAAGTAACTGAATCCCATATATGCTATACATTATCGTAATTCTCCTTCAGGAATTATCTAATGACAGACGGAAATTTTTAGGAGTTACCATTCATAACCATTTTATCAGCTAAAATCTTAAAACATTTATTTATATTTGTTTGTATGATGGATCTCTTCAGTTTCATTTTTGCTCTCCTCCATAATTATTGAAAAGAAAAAAATCCCTCCCCCAGCAAACTGAAATTGACGAAGATAAGATTTGTCTGCAGGTTTTATGTTAAATACGTGTGGTTTCTCTTATCCTTTTTTTTTTGGTTGGGAGTCGGGACCAGTTTACCCAGTAAATTAATTTTTCATCCTTGATTACTCACAGATGGGTCTTGAGGGTAGTTCTGCAGGACAGTGGTGGCTAGAAATGATTGATAAAACATTGGACGAGGGATCCACGTTTTCACGTGTCGGCTCAAGGCAGTTGGCTGGTTTGCTTATCTCTGTGTGGTTAGTATTTTCCCCATCCTTATGCTTTTGATGTTTATAAACGTTTTCAAGCAACACCAAACCGAATCTATCATCACATGCCAAACATGACTCTCTAATACCTTAGAAGCATGGAAAAAATGTTTTCAATATGTTTTTCTGCATTAAAATAATCATACGGTGGCTATAATTTAACCTAAAGAGGTACATAAATCTTTTCATTACCCGTTACTTCTCTCTTAGTTATCAATCAATGGACATCTAGGATCTTGAAAATTCTGATGCACATGCTCACTGGTTCTTTTAGGGCTAGAAACAGCATCCAATGCCATGTTGGAGATGTTGATGCAGCTGCAGTTCCTTGTGGTCTGGGCCGCACAATTGGAAATAAGGTATTATTCCTTTGCCCATTCTTCTACTTCTGTGTCTTGATTCTGAATTTATTGATTCTTCTTCTTTTTTTTTTCTTTTTTCTTTTTTTAATTCATGTGAGATTTTATCAGTCATTAAATAAATTGTCTAGTACCATAATTAAGTGTAGTGAAAACTAATTCAGTTATGTTATTTACATTTTTTCTTTTGTAAATGTTGTACAGTTTCTTAGGTATCCTTCCCCTTTTGAAGTACTATTACTTGTCTACAATTACTTTGATGTTATAATCTCCCTGACATATATGGTGGATTTTCCCATGATTTTATTCATGAAATCAACTTAAGCTACTATTTGCAGGGAGCTGTTGGGCTGAGGATGAGAGTGTATGGTCGGGTGGTGTGCTTTGTAAACTGCCATTTTGCTGCACACTTGGAGGCTGTGAACCGGCGAAATGCTGATTTTGATCACGTGTATCACACAATGAGTTTTAGTCGGCCATCCAGTACTATAAGTGCTGGTGCTGGTATGGTGCTGCAGTTAGTTTTACATTGCTTTCTTGCCAGCTCAATGTTATTATTATCAATTGTTTATGGTTCGAGCTTGCTGTTGGTCCTTTGTATTGCAGCAGGTGTCTCATCTACAGTTCCAGTGCTTCGCACAACAAATGTACGTAACTACTTTGCTGGATATTACTGCTATCTAGTTTCTTGATTTTCATGCTAGAGCTGTTCTTTACATATTATATATTAATACTCTTTGTTGAGGTACCAGTGCCTGTATAATAATGAATTTTCCTGCTTTGCAGGCTATGTGTGTTAATCCTGTGGAAGTTGTTCCAGAGCTTTCAGAGGCTGACATGGTTGTGTTTCTAGGGGACTTCAACTATCGGCTAGATGGCATATCATATGATGAAGCTCGAGATTTTATTTCTCAAAGATGTTTTGATTGGCTTAGAGAAAGGGATCAGCTGCGAGCAGAAATGATAGCTGGAAATGTCTTTCAAGGAATGCGAGAAGCTGTTATCAGGTTTCCTCCAACATACAAATTTGAAAAGCACCAACCTGGTTTGGCAGGTATTTTAAGTGAAATCCATTGTTGACCTCTAATATCCCGTGAGACATTTTCAGTTAGATCATATTGGATTTGATATATTTACTCAGGATACGACTCTGGTGAGAAGAAACGAATTCCTGCATGGTGTGACAGAATTTTGTTTCGTGATAGCCGTTCAGCATCAGCATCTACCTGCAGCTTAGACTGCCCTGTAGTCTCATCAGTATTGCAGTAAGTTCCTTGAATACATGCTTCCCCTCAACATTCTTTGTGCTTTACATATGGTTTGTCATGCCTGTAGACCATCTGTTTTATCCCCTCAAAATACCATGTTTTATTAAATTCGATTCATCACAAGTTCGAGAACTGTAAATGAGACCAAATGGAACAGTCTTAACTTTGTCACCCGACAAGTATATCATAAGTTTTCACGTGACTAAATAACCCTGAAAGATCGTGTACCCTGGTGATGATTGTGAAGCATCTCTCCTTTTCCTTCACCAAAATGCCCCATCATTTTCAATATCTCTTGGCCATCTTTTTCGTGATTCTCACTTTGCAACCCTCCTGGCCAGTGGCTATCATGCCTAATAGGAGCAATTATTCTAACACCGATTCTCAGGAGAAGAAAGAAATAAGAACTTGAATAAGTTCGCAGGATGTTAAAACCCTAACAAAGAGAGCTAATTTAAATAAGAGGGAACTAAATGAACTAATTACTCAAAGCAAATAAATAATTGGCTCAAGACAATTAAATTTCCTTTATAAGCCTGTAAATCAGGCCTATCAATGCCCTATGTGAATTTCCATGTTGCTCTTATCTTTCAAGGTACGAAGCTTGCATGGATGTGACTGACAGCGATCACAAGCCTGTGCGTTGTATTTTTAATGTGGAGATTGCTCGAGTTGATGAGTCTGTTCGAAGGCAAGAGTTTGGAGAGATCATTAGATCAAATGATAAAGTCAAGCGTCTGCTTGAAGAACTAGCTAAAGTTCCAGAAGCAATTGTCAGCACCAATAACATCATCCTTCAGAACCAGGATACATCCATTTTGCGGATCACAAATAAATGCAAGAATGATACAGCTATTTATGAAATACTTTGTGAAGGTCTATCTGTAATTAGTGATGGACAAGCATCCGATCATCGCCCAAGAGGTTCTTTTGGCTTTCCCAGGTGGCTTGAGGTAATTCTTTTATACATCATTTTTCCTCTGATATGATGCTGACTGCTTCCCAACCTTACTACACTTATTACTTTATCTCATACTTTTCTGAATTACTAAATATACGCTAACATTATGTAAACTCTTAACAGGTTAATCCTGCCTCTGGAATTATTGAAGCAGACCAGGTTGCAGAAATAGCAATCCGGCATGAAGAGTTCCAGACATTGGAAGAGTTTGTTGATGGTGTGCCACAAAACTTTTGGTGTGAAGATGCCAGAGATAAGGAAGTTATGCTAGTCGTAAAAGTTCGCGGGAGCTGCACCCCGGAGGCCAAATGTCATCGTGTCCGGGTGCGCTACAGCATTACAGGCAAGCTTACTCCTATGAATCGCAAGACCAACAATCCCGTCCCTGCCCAGACAAATCTCCTTCGTTCTGACTTTCACAAGCTAAGTGGCTCGTGTGATGTGGTTGACCAGTTGCGAAATCTACAATGTCCTTGACAAGAATGTCGGATTGTTTCTCTCTCATAGATTTATTTGTTAATGGAAAGTCTAATGCGATTCACTCACAGCGACGAGCAAAGATGGGCCCATCAACCGAGGTGTAAATACAATCTTCATTCGAAATCAGCTGGAGCTTTGCAGGTGTAGTGCAGAGTATTTTATGTTGAAAGTGTGAGTGCCAGCAAATGAGGTGAGTGTGTGGTACAAAGCTGTATAGTATAGTGTCTAGGGAAGAGATTTGTTTTTAGTAATTTCTCTGCCCTTGTGATTTCGGTGTGAATTTATTCTTGATAGACATTATTTTGTTGGCTTCATTTTGTATCATACGCATTTGAGTGCTGCTGATAAAGAAAGGGTTACTTGAGGTTTTAGAAAATTTGACTTTGTGTGATTGATTGGCGATACAAGAAGAATGGGAAGTGGATTAATTTTCAGTTTCTTGAATGCCCGGAAACAAGACAGTGTTTGATGATAAAGTGTGCACGTCTCTGAGAGAGAGAGAGAGAGATAAATAAAGCTATTACAAGGGAATGGAGTATCCTCTGAGGTATCTAGAATCGACGCCGGACTCCCGTAGCAATGCCACCCTCCCGGTCCGAGCCACCTTCCATGAAAGCAGAGTCCAATATCAGAAGCAGCAATTTATCTATCTATCATCTAAGATAAAGCAACTGCAATTTATCTATCTATCATCCAAGAGATAAAGCAACTGAAACAACACCATACACACTATAATCTCAAATTCAATTCAGCATTGCATGACTGGTTGGTGTCTCATGTTTGCATACTACTAGCCCAGCCATTTCGGCAGTATTAATACTTAGATGATCAGTTCTAGTTCTATTAAAAAAGAAAAAAAAAAAAGAATCAAATTTGTGCAAGCAACCAGTAATTTTGTAAAGAAACCCCATGATATGCAAGTTAAACTAAATAGGATATTTGAGCAAGCTCACCTCACAAATACCATAAGGCTCCAATAGGTTTTGGAGAGCGAGCATTTTATCGAAATCTCCAGTCACCTGGAAGGAACAATAATGAATAGTTGCCAATCATTGACAATAGTTAATACGAATTACTGAATTCAAGAATGCCAATGAATGGTGAATTCTTGAAACACATAAATCATTTGTGAAGCATGTAAACAAAGCAACAAAACTGTTAAGACAGGCAGGCATTTCATAAGACGTCACAACTCCTGAAATTGAATAAAATAACAAAAATGGAACCTGCTAGATGGAAACAGTGAAGTTTCTGAAAAAAAAAAACAAAATACCTCTAATGTTATTGTATGATCAGAAACATCAACAGGCTTAGCCCGGAAAATATTGGCAATATCAAGAACATCCCTTCTTGCAGCAGCATTTGCAGCAACCTTAATAAGCACGAGTTCCCGCTCAGCAAATGGCAAGTGTGTCAAATCTTGAACCTGAAGCTTCCATTTATAAGACAATCACATTCTTTCATTTGAAAGTTAAACACACCCTTCAGAGGATGAAATTTCTCAAGTTCAACAGGACAAACGAAGTTCTTGGAGTTGTAGGTTTGACAAGTTAACTTGCCAACTTTTCGATTAGCTAATATTCATGTAAGGTTTGGTTACAACCTAACATATGCAAGTCTCAGAAGAAAAACGAGCAAGACTCAATGTTGTTCATAACAAGTAGAAGTTAAGACAAGCCATTCAACTAAGGGTACAAAAAATTGAACTGAAGTGAAATTTTGTTCAAAGATCATGCAGCCCTCAAGAGAAACGGCATGGAGTATAGCATTTCTAGTTATCTTGAACAGAAAAGTCATGCATTAAAATTGAAATATCCATGAAGATAAAAACGTAGAGGTTTTAAAACAGTAAATGATACGTTTAACACGCTTCAATGCACCATGTATTACAGGACAAACCACGTTTATTGATCAAAGCTTCATAAGCAATTTAGAATGGAATGAAAATCTTGATCCATGATGAGAGAAGGATGTAAAAAGAAGTTGATATAATTTCCCATCACCTCATGAATATCCACCAACTTATTGAATTGTTGAACTAATTTTCCAATACTTTCATCCGTTCCAGGAACAACAGTTGTTATACGCGAAAGTCCTTCCCTTTCTTCAGGACCTACAGCAAGACTCTGAATAGAAGATATAGAATTAGACGACTTTCAAGGTGTTTACTAAAGCATGTGTCAATTAACTTTTGATTTCTAATAGAATTTGTTTCTTACGAAATACTCCCTCCGGCCCGCCCAAATTGAAACACTTAATAAATCGGGCGTCCCCTTACACTCTACAAATGACAATTTTTTCACACTCTACATTAAAATATTAACTCCACTTACACTCACGTCCTTAATTCCCGTGCCGAAAAGAAGTGTTTCAATTCGCACAGGACGGAGGGAATACATTATATTAATGAAAGAGCAGAATAAATAAGTTGAGACAAGTTACCTGAACGTTATAACCTCTTCGGGATATGACCCCAGTTATCAAGTTCAGAACTCCAGGAGAATTGTTGACGAGCATAGATAAAGTGTGTGATTGTAGCCCGCTTGACTGTTGCAGCAAGATATGATTAAAAGTCCACAAGGAACAAATTGCCATCATACTCTATTCTAAATCATACCCACAACAAAATTTCACAAGAATGCCAGTTTGGAGTCTCAGGACAGAAATGGTTTATACCGACTGGTTTAGACCAGAATGGAAAGAAGTGACAGTTTAAAAAGTGGAATATCATTGATGAAGGCCTCAAGCATCTTCTGAATAGATACATGGGTTTCTTTGAGTCCAGGCTAAGCCTCGACCAATTCTTCGTATAATATGGATCTAAAGGAGAAAGGAAAAAGGAAAGACCAACTTATCCCATGAAAGTTTCTTGGAGGGCAAATATTTTCTTACATCTTCGTTGTAGAGAACACCCCAGTGGGCATCAAGAACTTGATTATAGAAGCTATCATCAGACTCCACCGGATAAACATCACCCTTCAATCAAAATTACACAGTCAAAAAAACAAACTCAACTAGATTAATCGAGCGGAAAATCAAGATTGAAATAACCATTTAGAATAGGAAGAGAATGAATCTTATGACAAGATAAATTAGATTGCCAAATTTATATTTAACATGGAGTACAGGCAATATACAGAGATATGCAGCCAAGTTTGAATATTATCTGGCAAGGAGATATAAAAACTATACAAGTGTCAAACCGAAGAAGTTACAACAGAAATATGAAATATATATTGAAGAAATTTAAAATGCAGTTTAAACAATAAATGAAATTAGAATTTGAAATGAACAGAAAGATTAGTTGGTCGTGTGGCCATCCTGAATACATATATGGGACTTAAAAAAATCTTGGGTTCACGAATGATACCAATGCATGTCTAAAGAATTTGTGCCTCAGAAAGAAAACACACATAGAGCATTGGTCATTAAGAAAATCAAAACAACAGGAATGCAAAATAATGATAGTATGAGGCTATATCAGATTATTTACCCCTGAGAAACCATTAAGGCTTCCATTAGTATGCTTCTCAATGATTTGCTTGCCGACATTATGATCCTCAATGGGTCTAGTTTTTTGAAGATCTGGATAAGAAGCAGCGGAAAACCTCCAAAACGGAGCTGTTTTTCCCAACTTTTCCCTTCTCAATGCAATCTGAGTGCAGTAATAGAGAAGTTATAAACAGATCTCTTAAATGGTAGAGTTTCAGAAAGGACAATAAAGCTTGAAGATCATCAACTAGTTAATTTTTACTCAAGCTGAAAACATTCTTAGTCCATGTACCAAATGAGCAGCATATGCCTTTAGAATAGTTAGACAGACTCATCATAGGTGAACCACTACCTCTGCATTTTTCACAAAGGACATATTCAACCAGCACAAAGAAAAAAAGGAAGAAATATATAAGGAGTTAGTCTCCTCCATACTATGGGAAAAGTCAAGCTCGATGACAGTGCCACACACGCTCAACATCCATCAGTTAATGAAACAATATAACTACTTTTACCTTCCCAGTTCTGGCCAGTTCTTTGATGCCAAACTTACTGAGATTTCTCAAAACCGCTTCCATCTTCCCGGGGTCTCCAGTGACCTGAGTATATGTAAGAAAGAAGCTTCAAGTTCAAGCTTAGAATAACCCAGCTAGTTTTCAGTTGTAAAAAATGAACAAGCATAGGCATGCACAAATAAGTAATATGCCATGACGGAGCTAGAGGAACATGTAATTAGAAACTATAGATAGTTCGTTGGATTAAAGTACAGTTGAAAGACCGTTTAACATGTTCATATATTCAAACAAATCAAATTATTTTGAGACTCGAACGAGAGACCACTTCATGCTTGTGAAATTTCTTCAAATGAAATGAAATTTTACAGAAAAGTTTCACAGAGGATAACCTGCAAACATCTTATTCCAGCAGAAATTAATATTCACTCGCTCAAGCATCATGGTTTTTATATGATTCTCTTAACAAGCCCTATGAAAGCACCAGGAAACATGAAAATAAATTCCAACCTCCATGGTCAAAGTGTTTTCTGATATGTCCACGACGTTTCCCCTGAAGATGTCTGCCAACCATTTGATCTGAAAATCGATGCCAAGTTCAACAGAACATAATGAGATGATCTAATTAACCGTGTTAAATGTGATCCAGGCATTGGTTCATTAAGACAATGTCAGGGAACTCCATAGAAGACCACAGAAAGTTTTTATGAACTTATCAGGCAAAACTAAAAGCAGAAAAACGCTCTACTAATCCAGAGGCAGTGCCAATTAAATGGAATATTCCTACTAACTACATATGCAAACATAAGGAGCGGCTCCAATAAAAAAGATTATGGTCCTTGGTGAGCCACAGCCATCACTCCAAGTGTAAGCTAACTGGGCAAAGAGCTCGAGCTCAACTTTCTTTGCACCAGGTTCAGAACAAGTGGAAGATTACCGCAACAAATAACTTGACCTATACTTTCGAAGAACATAACTCAGGAGTGTGCCATTCAGATCCTAGGTTTTACTTCTAGCAATTAAACATGCACTTAAAGTAGCAAAAGAGTTTGTTATTATTTTTTACATCAATTATTTTTCTTCTAAAGAGTCTCTATCTTTAACGATACACTTTTTTGCAAAACACAGTGATACTTTTTACAAATCTCAATCTAAAATATTTATCAAGTGGATAAAGTTAAAGGTTAACTCTTTAATAAATCTAAATAGAGACAACTTCATTTTGTTCAATGTACTAGATGTAATAAGGCACTTCAGCTCTGGTAACATGATGAATCTCATGACCAAGAACTCATTATGGAAAACAACTGTAGAAATATATTGGAGCATTCCTGGTACTAACTGGAAGTGATGCTATGCAAACTTGAGTCCATGCACATCCTAAGATTCAAACTGCACTACGCTTTAAAAACTATGTACTAATTTAAATATCCAAGACCTTGGTTTTAAAAAGCGTGAGGCGAGGTGAGGCGACAAGGGTGCGAGGCGTGAGGCGCGAGGCGACTCAGGGCGAGGCGAGCGCCTCAAGGATTTTTTTAAAAAAATAATATATATAAATTATATATTCATATTATTTATTATTTAAATATTATATATCAAATAAAAATTATATTTATAATCTGAATAAATAAATATAATATTAGTTGTATGATTTTATATCTATATTATTATTTAAAACTATTTAAACTTAAACAAGATTCAAAAATAAATAAATAAATATACCACAAATGCGTAATAAAATAGCAATAAGAATTTAAAAGGAAAACCCAGAAAAGGAAAATTA
This sequence comes from Plectranthus barbatus, assembly GCA_026898455.1. Lineage (NCBI taxonomy): Eukaryota > Viridiplantae > Streptophyta > Magnoliopsida > Lamiales > Lamiaceae > Plectranthus > Plectranthus barbatus. Next base: position 180,588 of record JAPKLW010001098.1, read on the forward strand.
AAAAAAATCTAATATTTTAGGAAAGAAAATAATGGAATGGCGGCTAGGGTTTATTAAAACCTAATGCTGCCCAGCCCAAGAAATAAATGGTAAGTTTAGAAAAATCAAAACAAATACAAAACCCTAAATTCTAATGCGGCGGCGGCTGAAGAAAAACGTAGGGGTGCAGTTTCAGCAGAGAAACACAGACGGCGCACGGCAGAAGTAACCCTCGCCAAGCACACCGCCTCGCATCTCGCATCGCCGCGCCTCAGCCGCCTTACCGCGCCTCCGGCCGCCTTTGCCGCGCCTCAGGGACCCTGCGCGCCTCAATGATGATGAGGCGAAATCCTAAATCTGAGGCGCGCCTCAGGCGCGCTTTTTAAAACACAGTCCAAGACCAAGTAGCATAGAACAATCTACCATATTCATGCCTGAAACTGTGCACTGAAATCTGAAGAGAAGATAAGAGATGACACTTTGGAAAAATAAATTTTTTTTAAAAAAAAAAGGGAAAGGAAAACCCCCATACTTCGCCTTTAGTATTGGAATCTGCATTGAGCTTTATAAGCATTAGTTCACGTTCTACGTGTGGTTCCTTCGACAAATCTTCCACCTGACAATGAAATTGGAAGATTAAGTGCAGTAAAACATAAATATCTCAGAACACCAAAAAGAAATACAGAATGACAAACTGAATAAAGTATAGAATCACTTAGTCAATTCACACATAGAGACACACCTTCAAGACATCCACAAGCTTATTAAGTTGCTCGACTACTTGTTGCAAGACTTTTTCAGTCCCAGAGACAACTATGCTGAAAAGAGCCTTGTCCTTGTTCAACCCCACAGCCAGAGACTCGATATTGTAGCCTCTACGAGCAAATACACCAGCTATTCGATTTATTATGCCACTTTCATCCCCAACAAAAACTGATATGGTATGACGCTTTACCCTGAAATAATTCAATTCGGATTACACCCCTCAACTTTCCTTCGAAACATTCATACACCAGAAGAAACATAACCAAGATAAAACGCTGATTCCTCTGAAAGTAACACAAGATTCCCCAAAAATCCAACTTTATACAGTAATGCATTAAACTGTAGACATTCCACAATAAAGTTCCAAAAGCACAGTTTTTCTAAATCATTAATCTTTCAAAACAGCCAAAATCCATCAACAAAAAACAAAAAAAGGGGAAAAACCAAAAAAGTAGTTGCCAATTAATCATATTACTAAACTAATCCCACTTGAGATAACAAACACGCATAATTCACCATACGATATGTAAACAACCACATTAAACATCACTTTCAAACTCATGCCTCAATGAATAAAAATCACCAACCGCTTCACCCATGCATGCTACTACACAGACGCATAAATGCGCGTACCTAGAAGCGGCGTCGGGAACCTGCGCCGGCAGAGGAGTGGTTTTTCGGGCGACAGAAACAGAAGCACCAGCTTCCGAGCTACCGCCATTAGCTGTTGCATTCGTTAATCGTAATTGCTTCTGAGGCCTGAAATTAATGCTTCCGAATAGCACTCTACTGCTTGAGGTGGTGAAATGCGGCTGGTCCTTCTGCGGCGCAACACCAGTGACTGCCCATCGCGAAACCGCCGCCGTCGCCATTGCTCTCTCTCTCAGCAGTCGGCAGGAAGGGAGAAAGGAAAGGAAGAGAGGCTAAGGCTCACAGAGAATAATTTAAGATGACTAAAAGTAGCACCAAAAAATTGGGGGAAAATAGGAAATATATCCAAAGGATTTTATCCCATTTTTTTGTGTTATGAATTATATCCCACATTTTTATTTTATAGGTAATTTTGTCTTATGACGCTGACTAAACCGTTAAGTGCCACGTGGCATTGATGTGGCGCTGACTCGCTGCCACATATTTATCACGTGGCATTTTAATTATTTTTTTAATATTAATTTAATTTTTTTAAAAATTTAATTTCATAATTAATATATTTTATTAAAGAAATTTCGTTTTTTATAATATTTTAATAATAATAAGATATATAAAAATAATATTATTTTAAATAAATATAAAAATATTATTGAAAAAAAGCATTAATTATTTAATTATAATATTTTAAAAAAATCTAATTCTCATTAAAAATTGAAAATTAATATCAATGAAAGTATTTATAAAAATAAAAAATATTTTTTAAACAAGTGTTGGTTGTAGAAAAAATTATTGATGATAAAACTAAACAGAATTAATTCTAGTCATTAAATGATTATTTTACTTTATTTTTTAATATATTATAATGTAATATTTAATATATTTTTATTTTTATACGTTTGTTTTTTAATAATATTTTAATTTGTAAGAAAAATAATTATTGTTTATATATATATATATATTATTAAAATCTTATTAAAAAACATCACTAAGAGTTATTAAAAAAATAAAATATATAAATAAAAAATACGCTAATTATAAAATAAAAATATTATTTAAAAATTAAATTAATTAATATTTTAAAATTTAAATATACCAATTTTTAAATAATATTTTTATTTTTTATATATTCTTATTTTATAATTAACGTGCTTTTTTTATATATTTTCTTTTTTTAATAATTTTTAGTTGATGTTTTTTAATTATATTTTAATATATATATATATATATATAGCGTATGTAAACATTAATTATTTTTCTTAAACATTAAAATATTATTAAAAAATAAACGAATAAAAATGAAAATACATTTAATATTACATTATAATATATTAAGAAATAAAGTAAAATAATCATTCAATGCCTAGAACTAATTTTGTTTAGTTTTATCATCAATAATTTTTTCTACAGCTAACACTTGTTCAAAAATATTTATTAGTTTTGTAAATATTTTTATTAATATTAATTTTCAATTTTAATGAGAATTAAGTTTTTTAATATATTATAATTAAATAATTAATACTTATTTTTTTAATAATATTTTTATATTTATTTAAAGTATTATTATTTTTATATATCTTATTATTAGTAAAATATTATAAAAAACAAAATATATAAAAAATATTTACTCCCTCCGTCCCACCTCAATTGTCCCACTTTCCTTTTTCGTCCGTCCCACCTCAATTGTCTCATTACTTAAAAAGGCAACTTTTTCACACTCAACAATAAAATATTAATTTCACTCAACTTACTTTACACTCACACTCCTTGGTTATTGTGCCCAAAGTCACCGGGACAATTCAGCCGGGACGGAGGGAGTATTAATTATGATATTAAAATTTTTTTAAAAATTATATTAATATTAAAAAAATAATTAAAAATGTTACGTGACAAATATGTGGCAATGAGTCGGCGCCACGTCAATGCCACGTGGCACTTAACGGCTTAGTCAGCGACATGGGATAAAATTCCCTGATAGAATGAAAATGTGGGATATAATTTCCTATCAGCAAAAGTGTGGGATAAAATCCCCTAATATGTAAAAGAAATTGGTGCACTTCTATTATTACGAAAACTTTTGGGTAGCTATTGTAAATTACTATAATTTTATTTTAGATTATTTTGCCATAAAACAAAATATTGTTTAAAATGTGTTGCCTTAATTTAATTACCCTTATTTGAGATATTTAGCAAAATTCAAATGATTTAACCGTTTTCCGAAATTGAGGACTCTCCTAGCAGACACCATCTCATCAACTACCTAACTAACTACCAATTCATGAGGAATAATGGCACTGACACTTACACTTTGCTGCCTTGTCTCATATGGCGATGTCGACGTCATTCTTCGAATCCGGCTGACACTTGGTGGATCGCCTTCACGTCTAGATTTTATTTTTTTTCTATCATATGCGATTATCATTTTTATTTTATGTGAGTGTCATTATTTATGAATAAATGTATCA
>JAPKLW010001098.1:184454-196800 GCA_026898455.1 Plectranthus barbatus
TGAATAAATGTATCATTCTTCGAATCCCTGTTTAACGAATAATTAAAATTGTTTATACATTTAATGATAATATATTACTGGAAGTTGAGAGAATAACCTTATAATGACACACAAAGTCATAAACAATGACACACAAAGCAATAAACAATGATAACGATTAACTTAAGATTATGGAATAAATCGTGGTGCATTTTCTCTTTCCAATTTATTTGATAATAATGGAAAAATCATTAATGACAGCCAACAAACATGCTAAATATTCGATTAAATTTGTCTAGATCGTGGGTTGATCCTAATTGGTAACTGTCCCCATAAATTTCGACATCGCCAGATGAGACAAGGCAGCAAACAACTAGTCATAACAACGGATCTTGGACGAAAATCGTCCAAGTGGAATGGCCAAATCGCGAATCGGACTTTAAGACTGGACGAAAATCGTCCAAGTGGAACTAGATGCTGGGGTTGATTGGCACGAGATGACGAGCAGCGACGGGCTGCGACTGTGGCGGCGAGAAGGGGATAGACGAGAGAACTTGATGCTGGGATTGATTGGCACGAGATGACGAGCAGCGACGGGTTGCGACTGTGGCGGCGAGAAGGGGATAGACGAGAGGGGAGAGCCATGGCTGGTGGCCGGACGATGGTGAGGGAGATGGTGGACGATCATGAGGGAGAGGGTGGACGATCGTGAAGGAGATGGTGAATTAACAAATTAATTGAACCCTAAAAGAAGCTAAATAAATTAAATCCCAAAAAATTAGGTAACTACCATAATTATCAAATCTACTATAAAATATAATAATATTTACTACCTAAAATGCCCTTTCAAATAAATAAATAAATTTAATGACTGCCACGTGTCATTATTATAACCATCAGATTCAAAAAATTAATGGTTAGATTATAGGTCATTGTTCATTCACAAACACCTAGTTCAGAAATGAACGCAACTCTATATATATATATATATATATTTCGTATCTAAATTGCAAATTTAATGGAATATATTCTGCAATTATGTTATTTGGTGTATAAAAATATATAAATTTAGGTTTGGTAAAAATTTCACTAAAAAAAAGGACACCACATAGTGAATGCAATTTAATAAATATTATTATTTTGCGCTAAAACTAATAAATGCAAAATGCGGAGAGTCATTATTTATTTAGCTAAGAAAATTGGAAGTGGTTATCTTGTATCGACTTTGTAACTTATTAATGCACGGTTAGATTCTATAGTATAATTAATTAACTAGTTTTATAACCGCCCTAGGTTAATATTTAATATTTATTTATAAAAGATATAGTTAATAAAAATATCTTTTATCCATCAATATTAAATATTAGTCAATATATATTCCTACATATTTATAAATTTATATCAAAATACGAATCTTACATATTTATATATATATATAGTTCCCACAAAAAATTGAGGAGTTAACACAAAACCAATAAAAATATGATTCTAATTTTCAAAGTGACTTTAAATAAAAAATTATGGTTGTATATTTAAAAATAAATTAGCGTATTTGTAAACATTTTGAGGGAAAAATGACAAAAAAATATACTCCCGGTCCCATTAGTATAGTCTCATTTCTTTTCGGCGCGGGAATTAAGGGTTGTGAGTGTAATGAAATTAATATTTTATTGGTGAGTGTGAAAAAGTTTGTCATTTTAGAAAAATAAAAACATTTTATGGGACACACAAAATAGGAAATGAGACTACTTCTGCGGGATAAAGGAAATATTACGTTTGTTATTATTATTATATATATATATATAAATATACATATATATATATGCATTAATAATAAAATCACAAACATTTAGAGATACATAATAGTTATTTTAAAAAAATTAAATATTTTTGGCGTGAATAATTATTTTAAATTATTATTAGTACATTCAAAATCCTAAATAAAACATAGGAGTGGTGCGGGAGAGGTTATCATGAAATAGGGCGGCGAGTGGAGATTGTTGAAGCAGCCACGTGTGGTTTCTTTGAACGGCTCAGATTGAATAATGTGTTTGCACACAATAATTTTGGAACAGTATTGTATCATATCCAACTTTAAATACTATTTCCACTATACTAAACTAGCATATTAAAAAAATATATATAGAGAGAGTTGGTCTCCTGAGAGACGGTCTCACTATTTTTTTATTGTGAGATGGACTTTAATACATCATTTTAATAAGTTAAATACATCATTTCATTTTTAAGAATTACATTATTTGCAAAGAAATACATCATTTCATTAAACCCATATCACAATAAAAATGGTGAAACATCATTTACAATAAAGAAATACATCATTTCATTAAATTCGTCTCACAATAAAAATAATGAGACCGTCTCATCTGAGACTTTGCTATATATATATTATACATTTGTTACTTTCAATTCATTCATTTAAGAAATCAAAGAAGCATTATAGCATCATTAGTTTCCTCGTTTTATTTTAACTGCAAATTAAATTAATAAATATTTCATCCGTATAATTGATTAGTCCCTTTTGATTTCGGCACAGAAATTAATATTTGTGAATGTAGTGTAATTAATATTTTATTGATGTAAGGAATTTTTTTTTAATTTTAGGAAATGAGGCTAATCTAGTGGAACATACAAAAATGGAAAATGGACTAATTTGTTGGGAAAGAGGAAGTATTATTATTGTCTTCAAAAGCACCCCATTCACATCCATCCATTCCATGCCATGTAAAAAACATTTTTGAAATTGCTTTGGTCCCCTCCCATACCCTTTCATTTGTGGGTTTAATTGTCCCACACAAATATTATTATTACTATTATTAATTAATTAATTTATTATTATGAAAAAGACACTCCAACTCTGTTGATGCTTTCATGGTAAAACGTGTAAGGAAATATGGCCTTCACGTTCTATTTACTATTAAATTGGGCTGCCTCACATCATACTCATTAATTAATTTGTGGTCCGAAATTATGAATTTGAATTTGATTTGATGGATACTTTTTTTTGATGAAATTTCACCACTTGTAACATGGGATGTGCATGAAATTAATTACTCCTCGGTCCCATTTATTTAATCTGGTTTTAATGTGCATAAATATCAAAACTCATTTATGAATACATTAAATATTTGAACAAATTTTCTGAATTGCCCTTATTTAGCAATAACTATTAATAATAATTAGAAATACACTCGTGCGTTGCACGGATATATTTTATATGTAGAGTTTTAACAATATAATAATGATTCATTAGGTTGGTAGATGTTGAAAATTTCAAAATACACCGTTCAGTTGAAAGAAATGAAAATGTATGAATGAGAATGATACTCAAATATTATGAAATTACAAACCCTCCAAAATGGTGAATTTCATTCTCATTTATCATTCGCAAATCTCAATAACAAATTATTTATTTCTTATTTTTTTTATCTTATGTTATTTTATAATTATTTTTCATTTATTCTATTATTATTTTAAATATTCACTATTTTTAATAATGATCATATTAAACAAAATTATTATAATATTATTATTCTTATTTTAAAATATTATGTTATTATAATATTAAATATATTTATAATTATATATTGTTGCTATAAAATATTAAACAAAGACTTATTTTATGATTGAAAATATTAATATATTATAATAAATAAATTTTATGTAAATACGAAAATTGTAAAGAAAAAATACATTTAGGCTTTTATTAGAGCTTTTTAATGTGCACGGTCTTTTAGAATTTTGGAGGGAATCGACCGGAACTCCTTTAGTATATTATATAGATATAGATTCTTAATTATGTTTAATTTATAAGGGTAAATTTGTAAACACATGAAAAAATAATACTAAATTTAGATAATAGACCACAACCAAAAAAGAAACATGGATTAAATAATATGGACGGAGGGAGTATTTACGTACGGCTCAAATTGATCAAATAGAGATTTAATTAAATAAAAGATCTCAATATGAAAAATATGCAGTATCACTGGACCTCAATCATACATATATAATGGAGTATATTTGCCCAATGGATAACTTTGTACAAATTCTTTGAGACCAACAACAATTACTACTATTCCAATTAATCTATCAACTTGAATGAATAATATGTATATATATATATATATATGTGTTGATGCACTAATTATATACTCCTTACTTAGGCTCAACCTTAGGTTGAATAGTGCATCCACTATAATCAAAAGCATCATTGTAAGGGTGTCTGCGTGCACCTTTAACTGCTCCAAACTCTGCTGTGGTTGATGATGACCCTGAGGTTGAGTTTGTGTTCATCATCTCATGATCACCCTGCAATATGCCCTCCAAGGCCTTCACTACCTCGCTCATCGCCGGCCGGTCCGGCGCCATTTCTTCGACGCACTGCACGGCCACCTCCACAAACCTAGGGAACCCCAGGAGTGGTGGTGCTGTGTTTCTTATGGATGGATCCATCATGTCCCTCAACCCATAGTGGGTGTCATCATTCTTGTCCATGGCTACTCTCACTTCCCTCACTATGTACTTCCCTTTCTCAATGGGTTGCCTTGCGGTTATGAGTTCGAGCATCACCACGCCAAAGCTGTATACGTCGCTCTTTTCTGTAAGCTGTTGTGTCATGTAGTATTCCGGATCTAAATATCCCTACGTACGTAACATGATAACATATATGTGTCAATTAGCAATGCATGCATGCATGTTCATTGTTTATTGTTCAAAGTGCTTTGCTCACTAACCAGAGTGCCTTTAACTTGAGTGGAAACATGGCCTTTTGAGCCATCGGAGACGAGTTTGGACAGCCCGAAATCAGCAACCTTAGCTGTGAGATTGTCATCCAACAAGATGTTGGTAGACTTTACATCCCTGTGGATTATGGGGGGGTTAGCTAGATCATGTAGGTAAGCTAACCCTCTGGCTGACCCCAGCGCGATCCTTACCCGTCTCTTCCAGTCTAGGTATACTCCGCTCCTCCCTGTAATTTATTGGAAGAGGAATTGATCAACCCAAAGCAGACAATATCATACTAATGCCAGACAACGTAATGAATTACCGGACAAGCTTTCCCGTAGAGTTCCATTAGCCATGAACTCATACACCAGCATCTGGTGCCCTTGCTCAAAGCAAAACCCCACAAGGCCAAGAAGATTCTTGTGATGAACTCTCGAAAGCAACTCGATTTCAGTTTTGAACTCGAGCCCGCCTTGCATGGAGCCATTCTGAGCCTTTTTTATGGCCACCACTTGCCCATTGGAGAGCACTCCTCGATACACCTTTCCATAGCCTCCTGATCCAATCAGGTTGCTGTCAGTGAAGTTGCTGGTGCATTTCTTGAGCTCGTCGTATGAGAACCATCTCGCCCCTTTCAGCTGTGGCGCCACTCCGCTGTCTTTGCCGCTTGAAGCCCAAGAAGCTGGGGGGGGAAGGAAAGGAAATGAAGAAGCTGTGTCAACCAACAAACAGCCAACATGATTGAAGTAAATGCATGCATAGATGAAACTAGCTACCAAATGGCTTGCTCAATGAGATAGCTTGCTCTGCTCGACGTTTTTGTCTGAGAGCGTAGATGCCTAATCCTGCTAGTATCAGTACTAGGAAAGAGCATCCAGTTGCCACACCAGCAACCACTCCTTTGCTCATGTGAGATACCTCACCTTCATCTGAGAGATTAGTTACACATTGTATTTATTTAGTTAGCTCTGGGACTAGTTCTTGAACTGAAACCAGAAGAAACCACTGTACCTCCAAAAAGATACGGTGCAGCTATGAAGTAGTACGGCCCAAACTCTTTAGGCGGCTTGTACGTCTGGTTTGTGAGTGAGAAGCCGATTCTCTGGACATCAGACCTGTTGAAGTACTTGGCGCCAGAGGGGAAGAGCCCAAGCTGCACCTGGAGGTAGTCATCAACATTGAAGAATGCATTCTGGAGAGAAACTGAGCCAGGAGATAGGCCTAGTTTCACCCACAGGCTCATTTCTAGAGTGTGGAACAAACTAGCATTCGACAAATCTCTGAAGAATGGCGCACGAAAGTATAGTGTCCCTTCATAGGGATAAGCACAGTCACAGCTCTGTGGGTTTAGCTTCTGATCAGAGGTGCATATCTGGCTCCCACAGTTGGCAAGGCTGGTGGAGTAAGGCTTCGCGGACTGCTGAATCTGGCAGTAGACCGTGTTTTCTAGAGAGGCTGTGCACACTGGGTTCCCAATCAACCTGCATTACACAAAAGAAGGTGTTTGAATTTTGAAACTCTCTTACAAAAGAGTGCTTGAAACTTTCTTACAGTAAAGTGCTTTTGTATTCAGAGCCAATTGTAAGTGATGATATGTCATTGTTTTCTAAGTCGATGAGTTGGAGCTGCTGGCTGATGTTGCCACTCATGTCTAACTTGGCTCCAAATGCATTGTTCTTCAGCTTCCTGCCAAGAGCTTTTCAAGGTTATATTGAAAGAAATCAGACAAATTTAAGTAGTGCTGTGAAATTTGGACTCACACTTGCTGAATCTGAGGTAGGCTGAATACTTCTGGTGGAACTGATCCTTCCAGAGGTCCATATTCAATCATCCTGAGCAACAAGTCATAAAAATATGAGACCTTTTGACATAACTCATGATCCGAAGCCATAAATACGCGTTTTTTGAGAACTCACAGAGTAGTTAGAGAAGGCAGGGTGGAGAACCAGTCAGGGGCTGCTGTTTTCTTGAAGGAGTTGTTGCTCATGTCCCTGCAAAACAAGAAGGGGCGGTGAGCTCCGAGTTGCATTGTCTGGAATAGAGACGATGGAGTTGGAGGTGGTTTGTGTTTTACACATAGTTGAGAGAGTCCATCCCTGTAAGATTTGGCAATGCTCCAGACAACATATTGTGAGCCAAGTTCCTGCAATAATGAGACCAAACATGATGCTTCCTATTCTTAATGGAAGGGGAAGAAAACATTAAGCACCCACAATTCTATCATGTTTGTGAGGTTGTTGAGGTTTGTTGGCACACTCCCCTTCAAGAGATTTCGATCAAGACGACTGAAAATATTCATTCAAAAAAAAAAAAAAAGTCATGAACTGCAGAAGATGAAATGTTTCTAAAAGAATGAGAGATGAAGTCTACTCACAGAACCTCAACTGCTTCTACTAGTCCTATTGTAGATGGAATGCTCCCTTGCAGCCGGTTCCCGTCGAATAGGCTGCAACCACTTCACCATTATCAGATAGAAAAACCTTACATAAACAAGACAAGATTCACTCAGTTCTTCAATTACACATGAATCAATGACATGTCCGAGTTGAACAGCTGGCTGGGGATCTCTCCAGATAGCTGGTTCTTATTAAAATGACTGCATGAAAAAGGAGATTAACCATCAGCATCACCAGATGATCCGCATTGATGCAGAAACTAGCCTTAACTCACAAGTGCTTCGCCTTTTTAAGCTGGTCGAGGCCTGGACCATAGGCAGACGAAACAGGAATTTCGCCACTCAGCTGATTCTCAGCAAGATCAAGCCAGTACAGCTTCGAGAGATTGCCTAGAGAAGCCGGTATCTCACCGGTTAAGTTGTTGGAGTTCAGTGCTCTGCCATTGGAAGCCAGAGATAAGAGTTGGATGTATCATAATCAGAAGAAATATTGTGACTGAAGTTCTTACAGAAAAGTTAGCTCAGACAGCTTTCCTAGTTCAGTTGGAATGGTGTTGGTAAAGCTGCATCCTGCAAGAATCCTGCACAACATGCGTCGGTAAAATGCAAGTAAGCTTTTTCAGAGCAGCGCGGCGTGGATAGAGACGATGATAGGAGTTCATACAGTATGGTTAGCTTTTGTAGATCTCCCAAACGAGGAGAGATCGAGCCAGTTAGGCCTGGGTTGAATGACAGATCTCTGCAATCCATAGTTTCAAGCTTTCAGGCCAAAAACAGCAAAATTTGCAGAAATCTTGAAATGCGGAGAAGAACTCACAGAGAAATTAGTTCAGTGAGACCACCAATATCACCGCTCATTTTGCCAGTTAATCCCATGGTTGATAGACCTCTACATAATCAAAGAAATGTTTGGTATATATTATATGTATAGGAATCAAATTTTGATGAAATGTATCTAGAGTTGGATTTGTATGCTTACAGTGAGGTGACCCTTGAATTGTTGCAAGCAACTCCCTCCCAGGAAAAGCAAGGATCGTCGGACTTATCCCAACTCGGCGGGGTGCTCCGCCACTGGTCTTTCAGCGACCGGATCACCGCAGCTGCATTTTATCAATCACATTGCGTGCATTCATTATTAATAATGAGCTTCAAATCATCTATTCATTGATTAGTTATTGCTGAATTCCATTTTTTTCCCAAAAAAAAAAAATGCTTTCTTGAATCTCGTTTCTACATCTACTGTAAAATCTTTGAATTCTTGATCAAGAGAATGTAATGAAGAGTCGATGCAACGCATGGATCAAGCAGAGTTGCTGTAAAAACTTAGGAATGCGCACATACATACACACAGCAGCTCAGAAACAGTATAATGCACACACAAATTTCATCTACTCCACAACAAAAACTGTCTGAAAAAGTCAAAAACAGATAAATGTAAGAAGATTACCATCTTGAGGGTTGGTCAGAGAATGAATGACGGTGAAGAACAAGGGGAAGAAGAAGAGAAGGCGGCGCATGGCTGGAGCAAATTTGTGTGTAAAGAAAAATATGGAAGTTCGTTCATACACCTGGTCTGAGGTAGATATTTGAATATTTGATGCACCCCAGAGGAGCAAAGCAATCAATGATTGCTTAGAGGGGAATCAATGGAAGTGGGGTGCAGAGAGAGTGGAGAGGTGGAGTAAAGAGAAAAAAAAAGGAGGCAAGGCATAGGCATGGTGGATGATGATGATATTAATGATTAAGATTGTAGTAGAAGACAATCAATCCACCGGCACCGCACCAGCTAACTAATACTACTAATGCTGTTGGGAATTGTTATGATGGAATTGCAGAGCACTCTTACAAATTACAATACAATCATCAACTCAGGATCATGGATGTCTCTTGTCTGCACTCACAAATAGCATGCATGCCTTCATCATTCCAAATCCAACCTACCTAATACTCATCATAACAATATAATACCATCTAATATTATACATATGTATTCTTCAATAATAAAATTCCAACTTCATAGCACAATATATTCTTTTTCCATAACTTTCTGCTCTATTTTATTTTATTTTCTACCATTCAGACGTCTGAATTTGGAAAAAGCTTTTTTTTTTTTTTTTGATTTTATTTATGTTTATGCGAAATTATTTGTAAATTCTTTTACAAATTAGTTTAGGCCTTCTTACCAAAAAAAAAAAAAAACACTAAAAACATAAATAAAAATTTATACCCAGAAGCGACGGCGTCGGCCTCCGGAGCAGTGAAGCCGCCATCAACTGCAACGACTGCTTACTCTTCCTATTCCATCATCGTCTCTAGCCCATAAATCACTCTTCCTCTCGATAGTCGTGAATGTGTTTGTTTAGCTGAAACAGGACATCACTGTACGAGGATAATGCGCCATGGCGGCCGGACGAAAACTATGGCTATTATTTACGATTTCGCCGCATTCCTCCTCCCCATCGGCCCAAGATTCAATTTTACGACGTCAGCAGAAAAAGTTGCTAAATCAGCAACCGCGTCCGAACTTGGCGACATTCTAGTCGTCGCCTCCATCGCCAGAGCTCTCTCAAAACCCGGCGGGATTCAAGCTCTGGATAGAAATGCACACTCCATTCCGTTATCTGAAGACCTCGTGCTGCAAGTTCTCCGCCGCGGCTCTCTTGATTCGTCGACAAAGTTGCGTTTTTTCCAGTGGTGTTCTGTCAGGCAAAACTACAAACACACGGCGTGCACCTACTCGCGGATGTTCAACGTCCTCTGCTTCTTACCCCACCAGCATCACGATGATATTCTTGAGCTCGTGGCCGCAATGAAGCGTGATGGGTTGGCGCTGGATTCGTCGACATTGAAGATGATTCTTGATGGGCTGATCAGGGCTGGGAAGTATGATTCTGCTTTGGAGGTTTTGGAGTTTGTGGAGAGGGAATTGATTGGTACTAGCTGTTTTAGCCCTGATGTATATAGCCCTGTTATTGTTGCACTGGTGAGGAAGGATCAGATATCAATAGCATTATCGATTTTCTTGAAGCTTTTGGATTCTGCAATGTTGTCTGGGAATGGAGGTAATCTAGTTATTCCTGATGCCATTGCTTGTAATGAGCTTCTTGTTGGCCTCAAAAAAGCAGACATGCGAGATGAATTCAGACAAGTTTATTGTAAACTTCGAAAAACAAAGCTTTATCCAATGGATAGATGGGGTTATAACATATGCATTCATGGATTAGGATGCTGGGGTGAGCTGACCACTGCATTAGGCCTTTTTAAAGAGATGAAGGAGAAGAGTGGTCCATTTGATCCTGATCTGTGCACTTACAACAGCCTCATACAAGTGCTCTGCTTGCTTGGGAAGGTAAAGGATGCTCTCATTGTGTGGGAGGAGCTGAAGTCTTCCTCAGGTCATGAGCCGGATGAGTTCACTTACCGGATTCTGATCCAAGGTTGTTCCAAGTCATACAGAATCAATGACGCATTGAGAATCTTCAGTGAGATGCAGTGCAATGGCATACGTGCAGGGATCGTTGTTTATAACTCCCTCATTGATGGTTTGATGAAGTCGAGGAAGTTAAAGGAAGCTTGCAATCTGTTCGAGAAAATGGTTGATGATGATGGCGTGAGGGCCTCGTGCTGGACCTACAACATACTAATAGATGGTTTGTACAAGAATGGGAGAGCAGAAGCTGCTTATACCATGTTTTGTGACTTAAAGAAGAAGGGCAACAGCTTCGTAGATGGTGTCACTTACAGCATTGTAGTTTTGCATCTAAGTAGGGAAAACCAGGTTGAGGAAGCGTTGAAGCTGGTGAAGGAGATGGAGGGGAGGGGGTTTGTAGTCGATTTGGTTACTATAACTTCACTAGTGATCGCATTTTACAGGAGAGGGCAGTGGGATTGGATAGAGAGGCTCTTGAGGCATGTCAGAGATGGGAATTTGGTCCCTTCAGTAATGAAGTGGAAATCAGCAATGGAGGCTTCACTTAGCAGTCCACAGAGCAGGAAGAAGGACTTTGCACCGATGTTTCCTTCCTCGAGTGATCTATCCGAGGTCTTGAACCTCAGAAAGCCCGGTGGTAATGGCATTGAGTTTAGTGATGAAGCTGATGAGTGGTCATCTTCCCCATACATGGATATGCTGGCGAAGCAGTCCGCCTCTTATCAATCCTCGCTTTCCTTTTCGCTGTCCAGAGGGGTTCGAGTATTGGGTAAGGGTGAAGAGTCCTTTGATATTGACATGGTGAATACATACTTGTCCATCTTCTTGGCTAAAGGGAAGCTGAGTTTAGCATGTAAACTGTTTGAGATTTTCACCAACATGGGGGTGAACCCAGTGAGCTACACTTACAATTCCATAATGAGTAGTTTCATCAAGAAAGGGTATTTCAAGGAAGCATGGGGAGTTCTTGATGCTATGGAGGACGCGGACATAGCAACGTACAACGTAGTGATCCAAGGCTTGGGGAAGATGGGGAGGGCAGATCTAGCCAAGGCAGTGCTTGAGAAGCTGAGGAGTGAAGGTGGGTATCTGGACATTGTCATGTACAACACGTTGATCAATGCCCTGGGGAAGGCTGGGCGGTTCGAGGAGGCGGTGGAGCTGTTTGAGCAGATGAAGGGGAGTGGGATGAATCCGGATGCGTTCACTTACAACACGCTGATTGAAGTGCATGGGAAGGCTGGGCGGGTGAAGGAGGCGTATGGGTTCTTGAAGATGATGTTGGATGCTGGGTGTCCGCCCAATCATGTCACTGATACATGTCTGGATTTTCTTGAAAGGGAAAGGGAGAGAAGGAGATACAACAAAGCCTCCATCATACGCTCCAAGTCTGATGATGCTTCCTGATGTGATGATATCAAACAGTTTTTTGATTGTATTGATGTTTTTTTTTTTGTCAATATGAATGACAAATTTGTCTCGGAGGATTCGTGCCACAGGCAGCAGCATCGTTGTCTGGTTGGGATCCTTTATTCACCTTCTATTCCTCGATCAAATATGATAAGGTAATAATACTATAAATTTGTTTTACTACATAATACTATATATGTTGGTAAATAAATGATATAAGAGAGCAATAGGTGCTACTTCTTACGAAGTTGGGAAAGGACTAGATATATTGATATTGATTAATGATTGGTATAAATGAGTGAAATTAGAATGCTCAGAAAATTTCCTCAGTCAAGAAATTTCTTATTAATCTTTTTTTTTTTTTTTTTGGGGGGGGGGGGGGGGGG